>JAOXJP010154350.1:0-13040 GCA_025762735.1 Platanus orientalis
CCCAAGTTGGGGGAAAACCACAGAGCTGTAGAGAAAGCTTCACTATTATTGGAAGATCACAAGAGTTCTCTCTCCCAATCTCTCACAAAATCACAAGTTCACTCTCTTTTCTTGTTATTTGTTATCTCATCAAACCGTATACTTCAATAAAGACTTTATATAATGCATTCCCACCCCAATACAAACATTCTATCCTTATTAGCAAAAATAACTTTTTTGTTTGGATCAATCCAAATATTTTGGATCGGTCAAAAAATTTGAATCGGTCCACTTGGATACTGATGGTGGCTGATGTAGTCCCGAATCCTCCTAGATTGATCTAGTCAGCTTTGGATCTATCCAGACCCCAATTTAAATTAGTCCAAATCTTTTGGATTAGTCCAAACTGGCAGTCTGAGTTTTCTTCACCTCTTTGTTTCTCCACTCATTAGGCACCATGTCCAATAATCTATTACTTAAAGACCGATATTCTTTTTGTTGTCCAGCTTCTACGCCTATGATAAGACATCTTCCTTCTATGAGTCTCTTACAGCTCTTCTTCTTCATCTTTACTCATGAAGATCGATTGAAACTTTATATAGCTCTAGTTTTTGTACTGTCACTACTTTAGTAAACATGTCTGTTGAATTTTTATCCATACAGATATTTTCCAACTTTAGCACTTATTCCTCTAAGAGTGATCTTATGAAATGATATAACCTATCAAGGTGCTTAATTATTACTTGCGTGAAAGGTTGAATTCTTCACAAGATGAATGGCACTCCGACTGTCACTAAATAGTATGTTATTTTCTTGCTTATTACCCAAGTCCTCCATTAGGTTTTGCAACCAAATCAATTCCTTGATAGCCTCCGTTGTTGTAATGTTTTCCTCTTTTGTTGAAGAAAGTACAACTATCCTCTATAGTTGAGACACCCAATTTACTATTGTATTCCCCAAACTAACACATACCTGATCGTACTTCTCCTTTGTTTGTATCACTTCACAAGTTCAAGTCTACATAACCTTGTAGCTTTACTTCTGTCCCTCTAAAATATATTAGAAAGACTGTATTAGTAGCTCCTCTTAAGTATCTCAAGATCCACTTAAACATTTCTCCATGCATCTTTCTAGGTTTTCTCATGAATATATTCACAACCCCCACTACTGAAGTTATATCCGGTCTAGTATTGACCATGGCATGCATCAAACTACCCATTGGTGAAGCATATGGAACCCTAAACATGTCATCTTTCTCCATTTTAGTTTTAAAAGAATCTTCTTTAGAAAGTTTAAAGTGACTAGCCAATAGGCACTAACTGGCTTTGCATCATGCAGTTGAATCTGCTAAGCACCTTTTAACATACTCAGCCTGAGACAACTTCAACTTGTTATTCTTCCTATCCCTTATGATTCTCATCCCAAGAGTCTTTCTAATTGCTCCCAAGTCTTTCATCTCAAACTTATTTGGCAACTGCTTCTTTAAGTTATTTATTTTATGTATGCTTGATCCTTCCACAAGCATATTATCCACGTACAAGAGTATGATGATGTACCCATCATCAAAAATTTTGTGATCGTAACAATGGTCCATGTAACATTTTTAATAGACATTTTCCAACATAAAGCTATTAAATTTGATGTACCATTGCCTTAGGACTTGCTTCAACCCATATAAGTTCCTCTTGAACTTGCACACAATTTCTTCATTGTCTTCTACTTCATACCCTTATGGTTGTTTTATATAGATTTCTTCTTCTAAATCACCATGGAGAACTCTATCTCAACATCTAACTACTCAAGATGTAGATCTTCCACTATCATAATGTTTAATACTATTCTAATGGTGGTCATCTTCACAACCAAAGAAAATGTTCAGAGTAGTGAACACATTTCTTTTGTTGATACCGATTTACAACTAGATTAGCCTTATATCTCATACTCCCATCATGCTTTTTCTTTAACCTGTACATCCACTTGTTGTCTAGTGCATTTTTTCCTTTGAGTAGTGGAACCAAGTCACGTCACTGATTTCCCAAGGATTTCATCTCCTCATCCATGCCATGCTCCCACTTAGTTCTTTCATCAACCTGTAATGCTTCATCATAGCATTCCGGTTGACTCCCATCTATTAACAACAACCAGTACAATGAAGGAGAGAATCATTATGTAGGCCTATATGTTCTTGAAGACCTTCTTAGTGTTGGAGTAGGTGTGTGAGGTTCCATCTACTAGTTTTCTTTTGGCATCGCATTGCCTTAAACTCTTGGTACATCATATTTAGATATCTCCTAAAATTTCATAAACTCTTTTTTCTCATTCTTTTGTTCTTTTACCTTGTCTTTGCATATAGAATTTTCATTGAATACCACATTCCTACTTCTAATGATTTTTTGGGTTTTCATCATCCCAAAATTGGTACCCAAAATCATCAAAACCATACCTAATAAAATTCCACTTCTTAGACTTTACATATAGTTTATTTCTCTGGTCAGCATCAACATGAACATAAGATGTACAACCAAACACTTTCAGATATAAAAGACTTACCTTTTTTCTCATCAATCCTTTTCTAGGCAGTCCACCATCTAATGGTATTAAAGGTCCTCTATTGATCAAGTATACATCTATGTTTATTGCAACCGCCTAAAATTGTTCAGGCAGCCCTACATGCAACCTCATGCTTTTGACCCACTCTACAATCATCTTTTTTATCCTCTCTGTCACATCATTTTGATGTAGTGTATTTAATATTGTCTTCTCTCTTCTGATTCTATTCAAAGCATAATACTTCTCAAATTATTTACAACAATATTTCTCTCCATTGTCAAACCTTAAGCACTAAAGCCTTAAAACTATCACATTTTCCACCAAAGCTCTTCACCTCTTGAACACTTTAAACACATTGGACTTATGTTTTAAGAAATAAACCCATAATTTTTTTGTTATGTCATCTGTAAATGCATATATTGTAAATTCCATAAGTAGGAAAATACATGGGTTGATGGACTAAGCTATGACATATTCAAGCTAGAGGAGGTTCTTGTGTCCACTATTTGTGAAGATCACTTTCAAAGACCAAGAAAGCTCTAATGAAACAAGCCGGGATCATGTGAGGACTAGAGTGACATGTTTACATCATCTGCATCCTTCCGCATTTGTAAAGGCAAGAGATGATAAGTTTTACTTAGAGACCCTCCGGATCCCCATAGACCACCTCTCATATGGTTAGAGATGACCTTAAAGGCAATCTATACAAAACTAGGGATGGTGGAGTGCTGCAAAAGTAGTGGAGCACTCTAAATGGAGTTAGAGCACTCTAAACCAAACTAGTAGACAAACTGTTCCATTTGAAGCACTCCAACCCTAAAATGGAACACTCCATTATTTCTCTGGATTCTTTTCCTGAGAACACTGCTCCTAGTAGAGTGGTCCAAACTAGGTAGAACATTTCAAATTTGAAATGAATATTCCAGATTTGTTGCTTGTTTTGGATGATTCTCATCCAAGGGTTGTGGTGAGCCACGACCTGTATAAAAGAACATTTTTTTTTCTCTTTTAAACCTTAGGATTTAAGGATTTTGCAAAGGGAAAGAGATGGGTCTTTGGACAAGAAGAAAATTTCTACAAGCTCTGCACTATCTATACACTCTCACTCAAGCTTTCAAGCATCTAAAGAAGAAGAAGAGAGTCGATTCTCTCTCTTATGGCCACAAACGAGGTTTCCTTTGTAAAAGAAGAGATGAGGAAGGTTAAGGACAGTTTCTCCTTCACTTCCTAGTACTCAAACTCCCAACTCCAAGGTTGCGATAAAGCTTTAGCTTTATATTTCGAAGTTTGCTTCCATAATAGATTAGTTTGTGGTTGACTTTACATATTGCTTACTTAGACCACTACACTACTTGCGAATCCTCAAAGAATTCACCTCCATGTGATATTATCCTTTTTGTGCTTTACTTATATTTACTTTCATAGAGACTTACTTGGTTGTGTGATTACTTATACATATAGACCTTCTTTAGAGGCATTCATACACTCCCTTTGCTTTAGTAAAGACCATACTATTGACATATTTAGATATTGAGAGCCACTTTCTACATTGGGACTTTGCTTCTCTTGTTTGACCATATTGGCATATTTGGCTATTGAGAACTACACTATATATTGGGACGTATATTCCCTTACTTGAACTAAAATATCATATTCAATTGATTGAGAACCATTTTGGTATTTATACCTTAAATCCTTATGTCAATGGTTAGAGACATCGTGTGATGAATTATAAGTCCTTGGCTTGGAGACAACCAAGATCGTGCTTGTCGAAGACACCAAACATGTAATTTAAGATTTGCTCATCCCTTGTAATCATTGTGATTGATTAATAAAATTGAGTAGTTAAAAGTGGACGTAGGCCCCGGTGTGGCTAAATCACTATAGATTCTTGTGTTGTGGTGTGTGAACTTTGTGTGATTATCATTTACATTTTCATACTTACAATCATTAGCAATTGAACACCAAACACCTTAAGTGAGTTAAATTAAAATTGAATATTAATTATTAACTCACCTTTATTAAATTGGGGTAAAAAGATTTAAATTTTAATTATATCATATTCACCCCCTTCTAAAATTTATGCAATTAGAATTTCATCATCATTAATAGTAATGAAGTAGTAAGAACCACCAAAAGAAGATACCTAAACTGGTCCCCTTATGTCAGTATGAACTAGTTCTAACCTTTCAAGCTTTGACACCCTTACTACTTTAGAAAAGCTATCCTTCTACTATTTTCTCAAAACACAATCATCACAAAATTCTAAGTCTAAAACCTTTAAACCTAGAAGTTTACTTTTGGAATGGAGAATCTTCATACATTTCTCACTTATGTGCCCAAGCCTATAGTGGCATGTGTCTAAATTAACACTCGTTTTAGCTATGTCAATGGATCTATGCTTCTTGGTCAGATAGAGTGTACCTTCTTTCCTACTAGAGCTATCACCAAAGCACTTATGGTTACTTTCCACATGTCTCCCATGAAAGTAGTAGTATGTCCTGAACGTGCAAGATGGCCAACAAAAATTAAATTTCCCTTCAAACTTGATACATGTCTTACATCAATCAACAACCATGTACCTCTATTAGATAAATTCAATTGAACATCTCCCTTCCTGATTACGTTGCAAGTCTTGTCATCTCCAAGATATACTTTTTCATTGTCCCCTTGCACATAATTCTTATTGCATTCTTTATTTGTTGTGGCATGAAAGGATACATTGGAATCTATCACTTAAGACTTCAATTTTTTTATCAAGTGCAAGAATCAAAGCATCTTCAACATCGCCTAAAAATATTTTTTGAAGACTCCTTTTCCTTGTTGTTGCCTTGCTTCTTCTTCTTTGGTGCCTAATAATCATTCTTAAAGTGTCATTTCTTGTCACAATTCTAGTATTTCACTTTAACTTGGATCTTCCCATAAATTTTGATCTTCCATGGTCTTGCCCTCTTTCAGTAGCTCTTCCTCTACCTTCCACATTTGGTGCACTCTCACTTGATAATGCTTCTCTTGAGGTTTTTCTGTGGACTTCCTCACTAAGTATTACACTCATCACATCATCGAATTTTAGGGTGTTTGAACCCAAGGAATTTCTTAATTCCATAACTAGGGCATCCCAACATTTCAATAAAGAAGATAGGATCAATAAGGCTCTAACTTCATTAGCGAAGTTGATGCCTACCAAGGTTAATTGGCTTTTGAAAGTGTTGAACTCATTTAGATGTTCTCCAATGGTTTCACCCTCAACCATCTTCATACATAACAACATCTTCATTAAAAATACTTTATCTGGCGCGGATGACTTCTCATACATATGATAAGGACCGTCATGACTTAATTTTGTCTAGTGTTTGCAAACTAATAAAGGATCTCGAGATAATGAATAGGGATCAGGAAAAAGAAAAAGCTAAAAGAAGTAGTTGGACTTCTCCAAGGGAAGATTTCATGAACATATCTTTGATGGAACTCTTTCAACAAACAAGCAGAAAGTTGGATTGGGAGTTGTAATAAGAAATTCAAGGGGAAAATCATTTATTTGCAAAGAAAAACAAAGACACTGGTGCTCACCTCTATTGGTAGAATGTGAAGTGGCTCTTCTTAGAATGCAAATTGCTACAACTTTGGGAGTCAAAAATCTTGTGGTGGAAGGAGATTCAAAAAATATCATCTTGGTGCTCACTAGAAACTTGGTGGATTGTGTCAATGAAATTAGACTATGTGTGGCTGATTGCAAAATAAAGTGGCCCATCTAGTGGCCGAAGGTAGTTTTGATAATAAGGTGAATATCTTTCCAAAGGAATTATTCCGAATGAAATAAAAGAAACAATTGATGCATAATGAACCTTTGTAAGGCTTCTACTTAAGAAATGGATTTACCTTTTACCAAAAAAAAAAAAAGTGAAAGAGAAAGAAAATCCATTACTTATCATCACCACCAAAAATTAATAAGTTTCTTCACCACCAAACACTATGGAGTTTCTTCACCAACATATAGCATATCAAAATAAATACAACACTAAGAAACCCAAATAATTGCAATATATATATATATATATATAGTTAAATAAAGAACTAGTAAGCTCTACCATGGAGTTTGACCCAGCATATAATGATGCATATTCATTATAAAATCATGAATAGCCCTTTCAATACATATCAAGTGATTGTCAACCTTATTTACTCCATGGGTTCCCGTTAAACAATAGCTCAAATAGTCAAGCTTGTACTGAGGATCTAAAACAATAACAATAGATAAAATCAAATTACAATCCATTGGGCTCCAATACTTATCAAAAAATTTATTGCATTGTTATTTCCATTTTACAAAAGAGTTCTTCGACATTTAAACTAATTCTTCTTGAATTTGATAGATCTCATGAAAAAATAAATTTGAGGTAGGGTAATGAAATCCTAAAAATACATTGGTCGTAGGATAAAAGAGCTCTAAAAAACTCACAAACCATTTTAACCTTTTTCATTCATTCACAGTAAGTGCCTCAGTAAAGTCAAAAATACAAGCCTTCATAAAACCAAATTCTTTCTTAAAAAGGTATTGCAGACTTCAACATGACATAAGTTAAGTTCCATCTTGTACATACATCTAAAAATAATCTCGTACCACACGAAATCCCCATTTGTTTCACATATTCATGAAACTTTTGATTTCTTTGTTGAGATGCTTTCACATACTTTATAGCATCACAAAGCTGATGGAATGGTTCATTTATCTTTGATAAACCCAATTACACAATCAAATTCAAGATGTGAGCTCGACAATGTACAAGAAATAAACTATCATCTAGTAGTAGCATTGTCACAACCTGAATCCGTGGGCCATGATGTGGGCTGGGTTTCGATCCATGACATAGGAATAAGCTGCCCCAAACCCATTTCTCATAGTAAAAAGACTAACGAGCTCAGAACGTATCATCAACCCTCTTTCTTAATCACATCATTTCTCATATAAACAGGCTAACCTGCTAATTTTATAACCATTCAATTCCATATAATAATTACATCGTTGCGGAATGATAATATCAATGGCATAATCCAAATAAGTGTAGAGGAAAAGTAATCCATATCCATCATAAACTAACAAAGAGGTTTGATGTTTACATCCATCATAAGGCCTCGAATGGCCAATAATACAAGCCTAAATTAAAATGAATGAATTTCTCAAGCTCAATATCCCAAAGAAGAGTAAACCAAAGGAGAAACCCTTGAGCTTAGGAGCCCATCTGATGTGTCATCTTGTCATCTCTCTAGTGACTCTTAGTGATCCATGTCCTCTGTGTCTCCATCTGCGGGTGATGTCAATTGAGGTAAGCTTGATAGGCTTAGTGGGCAAATATGTAGTTTATACAATACTAAAGGAAGTTAAAGATAATCGTTGTAGCAAGTAGGAAGAATCAAAGCAAGAATAAGAGTACATCAAATTTACTAAACATGTATCATTGCTATGATACTAATAAGCACATGTCACAAGATAACCACAAGAATATCCAAAGTAGATCAAGCTGAATCATGCATATGCTACATACTATATGCCACATGCTAAGTACTATATGTCACATGTCAAGTGCTTGATGTCTCATGCTAAGTACTATATGTAACATATCAAGCACTATATGTCACATGTCAAGTGTTATATGCGCTACATGCAAAACACAATGTTGTCTTATCACATAACATATCTAAGTATAAATAAACCATGAAAAGTCTCCAATGAAGAAAATCACATAAACTATGTAAGGTCTCTGACAAAACAAATCACATAAACCATACAAGGTTTTTGACAAAACATTTCATATATATAAATTATAAAAATTCTTCAACAAAACATATCATATATAAACTATATAAGGTCTCCAACAAATAACTCACCTCCCTAAGGGTGGAACACACAAGCCTCTGAATGCTTGTATACAATCCTACGAGTGGGGAATACACATCTCCGAATGCTCGCATACTGCCTTACAAGTGGGGCATTCACAAATGCTCGCATATTGCCCTACGAGTGGGGCATCATAAGTGCTTGGATATCACCCTACAATTGGGGCATCATAAGTGCTCATATATCGCCCTATAAATGGGGCATGATAAGTCAATACTATTTCCTCGGACAAAGGGTAGTCCCATATCATTTTCCCGAACCAAAGGTAGTCCCGAACCAAAGGTCATTACCCCTGACAAGGGTGCCAAACAAATCCATAGGTCAAAGAAGTGATAAACAAATCCATGCTTTTATAAAGTAATGTAGTCACTACATAATTATATCATTTATAAATATATTTATATATTATATCTCATGAAGAATCCAAAGAATGAATTAGTAAATTTCATGAAAGGGGTCAAATGTCAATATGCAAAAGGTACTTGGCCCATAACTAGGGGCATCACGAATGCACATGGCTGAAAAATCGTTTTATGACAAAGTCTATGTAAGTTAAAAAAAACCAAGTATCTCAAATCCTTTAAAAATTCATGTATAGAACCACATGAAAATCCCAAAGTAAACTATGCCAATGATAACATGCATATGCCCCTAAAAGATATAACATGATGTAAAAGAAATGTAGCCACATGAGGATCAATAGACTTAGCACAATTCAATATGGTATAATATGAATCAAATGAAACATACCAAAGAGATAAATAGACTAAAATAAGAAGTCAATAGAGTATCAGAAATTGTCATAAGTCAACATATATTTGAAATGATTTATCATAGGAGACATTAGGCTTATACAAAGAATCCAAAGACATCCAAGAAACATGTAAGTAATATTGAAAATCTGTAAGAGACATTTTATCAAACATGTAGAGTGTAAGAATTATTGAACTCAAGAGAAATCAAAGGAAAAACCTAATCTTCACGATGAGAAACATTTCAATTCCTACAACACAAATGAATGAAGCTCCCAAACTCCTTCACATATACTAGAGACCATTCAAACTATCCCACAAAGCTCCATTTACAATAACACAACTCCATAACTCAAGAACATCATGGAATCCAATAAGGAAATATTAACCAACATGCTCATATCAAAGAATCATGATCTAACTCTAAGAACTCAATATTCTTAAAAGGTAATAGAGATGAATCCACCAAAATATATCTCAAAAACATTAAATCTAAGATCCTAGAAAAGGAAAGTGAGCATAAAATGCATATCCACTCACCAAATGTTCAAACATTCAATGCACAAGAGGATCCTGCTCTAAAATCCCTTTGCTTTTGTCAATCCCTCATTCCTTTATGTGTAAACAAGGAATTCCATGGTTAGAACACATAAACTAAGTTAGAGAAATAGGAATCCATACTCATTTAGGCTAAATCTAAGAATAAAAAACATTTGTCTTAGCTAATTTTCAAGGTTGGGAGTGAAACTTACCAAATTAAGGGTGAATCTCTCTCTCTTAGCTAAAGAACTTTCCTAATGTCCCTAAATATTTATTTCTTGGTTCTAATAAGGCTAAATGACCTAAATGAAGTGTAAATAAGGTTTTAAGTCATCCTAAACAAAATTTCACATGTGTTGGGATCCAATGATTGAAGACCACATCATAAATGACAAAAAAATATGCAAAATTTATGACTTTTAGCATATTCCCCTAGTCTTGATTGATCAGCCCCTTGGGATTGATCATGGGGTCACCAAAGGCACATGTTTCATGTGCCCTAATTGATCAGGCATGGTGTAGTGTCTTTTAAACTTTTCAGCTTAGATACCTTGTAGTAAATCAAGCATAACTTTCTTTAGGCAACTCCTTTTTGCAAACCGTTTGTTGGGTTGGAAATTAGACTTCAAGAAATTTCTAATGATATAGGATTACTCTAATTTACTAGGGATTGTTGTTAGTGGGCCTGGAAAGTTACTCTAAATCTGTGAGTCTGTCAGTACAAATCCCTTATGGGAGAATTGTCATAACTTTTTCGAGGAAAGTCGTAATTGCACACCATTTGATGCATTGAAAAGTAGACTCATAAATATTTTCAGTTATATATGGCTTGAAAGCTAATTCTTATTGGGTAGATACAGTTTCACTCGTGAAGTTACCCTAAATGAGCACTTAAGAAAACTTTAGAGCTTAACAAGTTTTGAGTCCAACTTGGGTTTTACACTTTTAATTTAATCCAAAGGGTTCTTAAACCACTCTAAGGTATATATAAACACGTGTAGAAAAAATTACATATTTACCCCTTATGAGTGATGTAGGGAATTATAAGCATACTTCATGAAGAAAATTTTTTTCTAAAGATTCTCACTACAACATCATTTATGAAATTATTATCTACTGTAACAATGCACAACCTTTTCATCCAATCCATTAACTGTATAGCATTGACATTGGCAATATTTTCTCTAGTATGTCAAGAAGGGATTGTGGTAAGCAAAAAACTCCTACGAATCAAATGTTGTCAGGTGTTGATTTTAAGCAAACTCCAACGACATAATGGTTAACCAAGAACCGAGTCTGATCTTGGGTTGGTTTGCTCTAGGGAAAATTAAGTAAGATTAAGCCTAAGTCCCATGCACATCATACTAGATTTGAGGCGTCCCAACACATTAGCTACATGCAGACTAATATTCAAACACCTCAATATACGTGAATTGCTACAACAAGCACAACAAACTTAGACTTGAGTCAAGGATATGATCTACCAAGGATCATTCTGCAAGTTAAACTCTAACAACTTGTCCAGAAGAAGTCAAAGCAAATCAAATTCAGGATCAATCTAACTTTCCAAAATTTTAAGGAAAATGGCAAGATCACAATCCCGATTGGAGAGGGAAAAAACTTCATCAAAGCTCTATAAGAATAAGCGAAGCACCAGTTACGAGAGGCATATCTCAAAGAGAACAAAAAGCATAGAAAAAGGGAGAGGACTAGATCCTATACTCCCCTTCTTAAAGTTAAGGTAACCACACTAAACCTCATCCAAACAAATACAAACACTGTTAACTTAATCATCGGAGGACAATCGATAGGTACCACGCCGGTGCGAGGAGCATCTTAGGGAAGCTCAACAACTTACAGGTTCCGACTCAGGCTCAACTAGACCATAAAGAAGCAATTCAACTTAGATTGATAGTGAGGTGGAATTCTACCACCCATAGTTTGGCATCGTTCATGGGAAACGTTTGCAAATAAGCCATGCCCCCTCAGAGGAAACTCACTCGAGCAAGCACTCAGGTTGAGCCAGAGCAACCACCTCAGCAGAATGTTCCCCCAAAAGTTATAGAGATTCTCATACAAATCGATGTTATCCAGAACCAATTTTGGGAGAAGAGTGAAGAATTTTGACAAGAGCTGGAAATGTTGAGTCTAGAAAATGAATGCCTTAGAGTATGTTTCCCAGAAGACGACCATAATTAAAACCAGTAGGACTCACATTCTCATACCAATAACAACCAATAATGAGAGAATGAAGAAAATCTCCCTCTCCTCTAACAAAGCGAGAAGCCAAAAAAGGTCTCTAAGGAGGATGTGAAAGGCTTGGTTAACAACATCTTGGAGGAACTCAATATCAGGGTTGATACTCTTTAGAATCAAACAGCTCATTAGATAGCTCAAAGTGTTGTAATAAACATTGACAAATATCTATTCTAGCTAGATATCTTAGATCAACCAGTTCCTAGATGATTCACCATGCCCAAGTTTAACAACTATGATGGATCATCAGATCTAGTATCACACTTACATTACCAGTAGATGATGACTCTTGAACAATAAAATGACAACTTCATGTGCAGAGTCTTCCCTTCAAGTTTCCAGAGAGTAGCTTTGGGCTAGTTCCATAAACTACCTCCTTCAAGCATCAATAGTTATCATCAGCTATGCGACACTTTCATTGCCAACTTCATCCATGGAAGACCCTAGAGGAAAGACATAGACACCCTATTCAACATGAAGAAGGGTCCATATGAGACATTAAGGGAATACATCAAGAGGTTCCAATCAGAGCTTCTCCACATGGAAGGCTGTGATGAAAGAACAACAGCTATAAAATTTGAAAGGAGACTCCTACATACAAGCAAGTTACACCGGTCACTAACCAAAACCCCAGTGGGTGAGATGATGAGTCACCTCCTCAAGGGACAGTGGTGATAAATGCACCACCGGATCTTTAATCTAGACTAGTTCCCACCAAGGAACAGAACAAGGGAAGCCCCAATAAGAAGAGAAAGGTAGAGGATAAGTCCATGCGAGACCTAACACCTCTCAATACAACTATTTAGGTCATGTTGTAGCAAATCAAGCATGAATCATATTTAAAGTGGATAGAGCCCATGAAGAGGACTCAAACATAAGGGATCAATCTAAGCATTGTGTGTACCACAAAGCTAAAAGTCATTGGAATAAAGAATGCAAGATTCTTCAGCTACAAAGATCTCATCAGGTGTGGCTACTTAAAGGCTTACATAGCCGATAGGGGCTAACATGTAGAACGACCCCCTCATAAAGAAAGACCCCACCTAGTGTAGGCTGTCTCTTATACA
>JAOXJP010154361.1:0-27075 GCA_025762735.1 Platanus orientalis
GAAACCGCGAAAGCGGATGAGGTGGGGTGCCTAACACCTTCCCCAACTCATAAACGAACAACTTACCTAGGAATCTCCAGGAATTGACCAGTTTAAGTATGGAGTCAAACATTTCAAACATTTTTTAAAAAATTAAACTTGTTTTGTTTTCAAAACTGATGTTCAGTCACATCATTAAAAGGACTGGTAGCGACTCCTAATCACGTGGGATATTTCTTGCAATAGGCAAGCCCCTTTCTAAAAGGGATTTACCCATTGTGCGAATATCGAAGCCCATAAAGGCCACTTGGGCTTGTTATTGCCTCATAGGGCAAACCCACACTACCACTGGCTGGGGAGGCAAACCCATTAGGGATGCCACCCAAGAGACTTGAAACCCTGATCCCGCCCTTAGAGATACCATACCATAAACCATCTCACCAAGAGAAGGTTTGGTATTACCTTTTTGATATAATAATAGATTTTAAAGTTAAGGGAAATTTTGAAATAGAAAAAATGCACCAAAGAGAGAAAATGTTAACTAAAGGCTTGGTTCGAGTGTAGGGAAAATTCTTCCAACATCAAGTCTCTCCTTAGAGAGCTCTTGGGATTGAATCTCCCAAGAGCATTTTGTGTTGACATCTAACACCATAGATCAAATGCTATGATCCAATAATCTGCTAACCAAAGTGACAGTCTTCCCTTGCTGATGGTTGTGTTAAAGTCAATTTTGATGGGGCTTTCTATTCCATATCATCTGCTACTATAGGAGTTATTATTAGATATGAAATGAGAGTCTTATTTTTGCGAGGTTAGATAGAAGTTATGTTGATTCCCCCTTGATGGATGAGTGTGTTGCTCCCCGCCTTGGTTTGATGATTGCCCGAATCTGGGTCTTAAAAGAGGCATCCTAGAAAAAGACTCTATTGTGGTTATTTCCCTCTTTAAGGGATCCCCTAACCTATGGACATGGTCTATTAGGAATCTTCTTTTGGATTTAATGGTGTTCTTGCTTTTGAACATATCTCCTTTTGTCATGTGGCTAAAGACTATAATATGGTAGTTGATAGACTTGCCAAACATGAGCTGAATGATGTTATAGCTATTAATTGGGTATCCCATCTGCTTTGGTTGGAAGATCAAATTTCCTGTGATATGGGCTCCATATTTGTTGATGTTTCTTACTAAATTTAGTTTTAAAACCAAAAAAAAAAAAAAGAAGAAAGAAAGAAAGAGTGACCCTAACAAAGAAAACTTTGTTATTATTATTATTATTATTTTGGATTAGGAAAACTTATTTTTGTTTTCATATAGTCACATGGTTATCTTTAAAGATTTTGAAAATATAATTAAAAAAAAATTCGGTTTGAGTCACATAAGTCATAATACAATGAGGGGTACCATCATTTTTGGTTTTTTGGGTAAATGAGGGGTCATTCAATTTTGTCACTAAAGTTGCTTGCTAAAGGGTTTGAATCAAAAACTTGCAATTTGAAATTACTTAGTTCGAGCACTTTTGTTTTCCAAGTGTAACCGGGATTGTTATTTAGGCTAGTTTATACAAATCGTGTACACAATTTTTTTTAATGAAACCTTTTTGTAATTTTAATCATCTTAATGAAATTCTTGGATCGTCTCCACTTGGAGTGCTGACCAATGTAAATTATTGAGTGGAGTGTGATTGCTCTTTTTAATTTGTTTTTCTTATTCAGTTAACCTTGCCAACAACTCTCTTTTTTTGGTAGATGTAATTTCATTAAACACCAACCAAAGTATCATTCTAGAATGGCCTCCCTAGAGGTTCACCAATGGTCATGAGGACCGATTTGACAACTGATGAGCCTCCTATTTAAGGCCTCTAGGCACAAACACAACATTTTTCTCCCGGTATAAAGATACGAGATATTTGCATTCCATATAACAAGCTCTCACCGTCTATAGGCAATCAACAATATCTTAGTGAATCATCGATACAGCACTCATGGAGTCGCTTTCCAAAATAATCCCGGCAACCGTGAGCCTCCTACCTAGTAGCAACCCAAGCCGAATGGCGTCCATTTCGGTTGTGAAAGGAGAACAATATGGCATCCACAAACCCATCAATACCAATCAGCTGACATTGATCATTGCTAGCCATAGCGGCAGCCATTGCTCCTAGGGGGTTATTAGAAATGGTTGCATCCACATTTACTTTTGTTCATCCACAGATGGCGGGGACAATAAATTTTGCCCTGGGGGCCCATAAAAGTCGTTAAGCCAAAGTCAACGCCCCTTAAGAAGAGGGCCTGTCATTCCTTAAATAACTTGTAACATGAGAAAATGATAAATAGGTGGTCAGGGTTATGTCATTGGAAAATCATTCTATTGCAATGCAGCCATATCTGCCAACAAAGAGGAGAATACTTCAACTAAAGGAGTTTCCTCTCATGTTTAGAAAGCTGGAAATTAGAGAGAAATTCAGTAAACCATAAAGGATTCCCATTATCATTTATTATGAACCTGGGTAGCTAGGAAAGAATATCTACCCAAGCTAATCAGGCTGATTAGCAATTAAACAAACAATGATTATTGGTCTTGTCCCCTTCATTACACAATAATCATGAGGGAGATATGAGGAAGACTCGTCAGTGCAATAGTTGTCTGATAGGTAAGGTACTAAAAGCCACTCTCCATATGAACAACTTGATTTTTTGGAGAAGGATCGAGTTCCAAAGAAGCCTCCAGAAAGTCTGAGCAGGAGTTGGATTGGATTAAGGTGGAGCAGTCAGACTTGCTAGTAAACAATAATCAAATTTTACCATAAAGCAACCTTTGGGGTTGGGATTCCAAATAGGCGAGTCTTGGACTATAAAGGGAGAAATATTCACTCTTTAGATAACCTCTTTTTATATTTTAGTAATAAAGCCTACCAAGGTAGATAAGTCCCATTATGAGCCTTAGTTAGAAATTAATTCTCTTACCTTTGACACTGGATAGTTCGTTGGGAGATCACTCTCAAGACAAAGGTTAGGTAAGGATGGAATCCAAAGTTCTTTCTAGATATTTAATTATGAGCCCAGCTCAACCTCCCAAAGAAGACCTTTCATAATAACTTCCCTCCCTTTGATCGGGCTATGTAATGCCCATGAACCCTTGTGTCCCAACTTTGCATGAAGGAAGGAACAACTAGAAAATTATATGGATTTAAGGAATTGGGCCCATAATGATTCAGGCTTAATCAAAAGTTACCAACCTTGTTTAGCGAGTTGGACTTGATTGACCAAGGATAAATCTCGAAATCCCATCCCACCATCAGATTTGGATAACCTTAATCGATGTCCATTAACCCAATGAAGTTTACGTTCATTCGGTAGTTGATCCCACCAAAATTGTCATTGTCTTTTGTTAATTGATTCATACAGAGATTTTGAAAGAATGAAGAAATACATAGAATAAAGGGAATCAATGTCACCCCAAAGTTTAAAAGGACTTCCTTGCCAACCTGGTTAAAAAATCGTTCCTTCCATCCCTAAATTCGATGGCTTGTTTATTCATCTAAGAAGAAAAATAGAGCCAATTAATTTCGCCTTAAGGATTATGGGAGACCTGGATAAGAACTAGGAAATCGCACTGAGGGGAATCCCAAAATATGACATATCTTTTGATGCACAAAAGTAGGAGTTTGACAACAAAAGAATGTGTCAAACTTGAAAAAATTAGTAAATTGGCCTAAGGCCTCTTAGAAGGCCACTATTACGGCCGCTTCAAAAGGCGCGTGACCAAATATATAGCAATCATCGGAAAATAATATGTGTGAAATAGGATGACTGCATCTCCAGACTTGGATACCACAAAAAGTCTGCATAGCTTCACACCACAGAATAGATGCAGACAAACCCTCTGCACACAAAAGGAATAGGTAGGGAGATGATGGATCTCCCTGTCGTAAATCCCAATAAGCTTTGAAAGTATGACATGGGGGACCATTAATCAAAATTTGAAACTAGGTAGTCGACACACATTGGAATATCCAACTCTGCCATTTTGGACTAAACCCCATGCGATTCATAACCTAAAGAAGGTATGACCATTCAATACGGTCGTATGCCTTACTAAAGTCTATTTTAAGGGTTATCAATTGTTCTTTCGAAAAACGCCTCTTCATATAATGGATGATCTCATCAACAATGAGGATATTATCCACAATTTAGTGGCCTTTAATAAACGCATGCTAGAAAGGGTAGATAAGTCGATCAATAATTAGGCAACACCGATTAATCAAAACTTTTGCTATGATCTTATAGAGGATATTACATAGACTGATCAATTTATAATAACTAACCTCTGAAACATTGGAACTTTTAGGAATCATGATCAAATATGCATGGTTTACTACTGAGAGGTCTACATGAAAGAAGTCACTAACAAAATGGAGAACATCAAGACCCACCAAATCCTAATACTTTTGAAAAAATCTAGGTTGAAGTTCATCTGGACCTGGCGCTTTCAGTTTTCCCATTTCAAAGACTACAGCTTTGATTTTTTTAGGAGGGCTTAACATCAAGTGTCCGAGAGTCTACCAATGTAAGAGAGGTTTGGATTGCAGAGACCAAGTGAGACATTAAGTTGGCTGAAGGATTAGACATTGGGAACAACTAGGAATAATAACTAGGGCTGCAAGTTATCGGAAAAATTATCATGTTCCGGTCCATGTCGTATCCGAAATAAGCTTATCCAGTCCATTTATAAAAATATCTGTTATAAACGGTTAGGATACGGATATACATTATTCCGTTGTGGTTAATATCCATTTCGTAAAAATATAACAATATATAGAATTTAGATAATAGATTGTTGAATTTAAAACTAATCCAACAATCATAAATAGCCTAATAACTAAAACCCTTAAAAATTTATCAACTATTTTCTTCATATTTGTTCCATCTTGATCCATGGCAATACCCATAGGTATATGACTTCAAAGATTTTGGAGAGGATGGACATGGGTTAGGGAAGAATGCACTGACAATTGTGACAACATATTGGAATTGCCTTTCAATTTTTTTCTTTTCCGAATATCCGAATCCGGTCCAAAATCTGAATTTTTTAAATGGTTAGGATACGGTAAAGTTTTATAATATCCGTTAGAATAGGATACGGAAGCGGATATGCTCATATCCGGTCCGTATCCAATCCGTTTGCAGCCCTAATAATAACGGTGGAACTCAAGTACAATTTCAATCTCATCCAACAAGACTCTGCCATTAGCAGTATTGAGGTAACTTATTCTGTTTTTTGCTTGCCTACTCATCGTGACCAAATGAAGAAAAAAAAAACTATTTTTCTCCCCCCATAATGCCACTAGACACGGGATTTTTGAGCCCATAAGATTTCCCCATTTCTGAGGGTCTCATCTAACTCATTTTCCACCCGCTCCTTGATCCTTTGTTGGTTATCATGCAATCGCGGTAGGGAATAAAGCCGAGAGAGATGACACTTTAAGCCGGAGATTTTTTTGTTAGACTCTACCAAAGGTGGAGGATATGTTGTAGGGTGAGAGAACTCAGGGCAAATTAGCTAGTTTATGGATGATAGAAACATGCGGATGATTGTCATTACACCACAAACCTTTAATTATTAGCTCACAGTGAGGTTGTGAGGTCCACATCCACTCAAAATAGAATGGTATTGGGCGAAACAACGTTTAGGCAGGTCAAAGTGCAACAAAATGGGAATATAATCTGAGCCCTATGTAACCACATGTTCCACAAAGGCTTGCAGGAATTTAGACCATCAGAGACCATTAACCGTCATCATTTCTAATCTTTCTAGAGTATTAGCTGCCCTCGGTTGGTTATTTGACCAGGTAAACATGGGTCCTTCGAAGTTCAGTTCAGAAAGTCCACATTGGTCCAAAATACAACGGGCTAGTGAAATGTCACGAAAACTCGGCCTATTTCCTCCCCTCTTTTCCAAGTGACTTCCTAGGCAATTCAGTCCCCCATACATATTAAAGATCCAGGTATTCTCGAAACACGATGAATGAATTCATCCCAAAATGTTGGCCGGTATTCGGCTTGAGGTTCACCATGAACCATGAGACACTTCCAATTGAACAGATTATCTAAAGATACAGAAAATATGATCCACCTTAGCCCTTTGTTTAGAACTTGAAGAGAAATGGTATCTTTCCAGAATAAGAGCATACCCCTAGCTAATCCATGAGAATTCACCCCATCAAACTGTCAACCTTGTTTTATCCGTAGTTTGTGTTTAGCCCATTCACATGATCCTTTAGTCTCCAATAAGCATACTACATGCGGGTTCTTAGAACATAATATTATCTCTTTGATAGCAAAAACTGTCGGGAGACCCCAGCAACCCCCTACAATTCCAGGTCACAAGACTCATGGCCCCCTGTGGTGGCAGTTGCGGGACAACCACGGAAACCCACTTATTGGTGTTCGCATTATCTGGAAATTGCTGGTTAGCCAATAGATATAGATCTACCTTGGTCGCATCTATGAGCATCAACTCTTGTTCGATCATTTTGTCAAAACAACACGTTCAAGGAGCTGCTCCCCTTTATGTTTATTATTACAATTATACATTATATTAGCTCGTGAAAGCAAAACAGAGAAAAATTTTAGAAAGCAAAAGTGGGGATAGGGGTTACTGACTATGGCCGATTTTCATAGGTGTGAGGTCGAAGTCAAGCCCCCAGAGCTCAAATGATCCATTAACAAAATCGTAATACCCGCCCTTCAATGCTAGGGTTTTGTTCACTAACCCGTCTCTCACGAAAGGATAAGTTAGTAGGTTTCCAAGCGATACATTCACGGCCTCCTGCATTACAGTTGACACACTAGAGTTTATGATTCACAATACTGGTTAGCCTTAAATAATCAAGTGGAGTCTTAGAATGTATGATGAACAGTATGGGATTATGGCACCGTCAACCCTGACAATGTTCTTACCAAAAAACAATGTCATTAGATGTTTTCTTTCATGAGATATGTTGTGTCCACTATGGCAATTATTTCAACCTTGGCGTAGGGAAGACAACTCTGATATCACATGTAGTGAGACAGAGAGAATCATCTGAAGGTTGAAATCCAAATCTTGAGGGTAAAAAAACCACCCACGTTTGTAGCTGTTATAGGCCCGTTGGATTTCGAACTGTAGATGGTTGGTCCCAACTCGACAGGACAAGGGTTCAAAACAATGATATCATCAACTCAGTATACAATGCAAAGAACAAGCAAATAGAGTAGCGGAGATTCTCATGATTTAGCCATATCTTAGGTCTCTGGGAGTGAGAGATCCGAGATCCACTAAGTGAGAATAAAGGATTTCAAGTACCACAAAGCTGTTTTCCTTGAGGATCTCCTTGTTGGGTTCGAAAAATCTCACCATCCATCTACTTCTACATAGGAGATTTTTAGTAAACAACCATCTGTCCCACATTCTTGGACTATTCGAAAAAGTATGGCCAATAATTAAAAAAAAAAAAAGTGTGCATGAATCAAATGTGTAGAATCATTTTGTGAGGTTGACTTCGAAAAGTGAAGAGTTATTGTCTTGTAGGACCCATGAATATTGGGTTCCGTGGTTCCTCCTCACTGGAAGTATTCTATCGTTTTTAGTCCGTGTCCTCTATGTTGGCAAGAAATCTAGGAGAGGCACACATAAATCACTTTTTTGGGAGTGCTCATACTATACCATCCAAAAGAGTAGTTGGGTAAATGTTCAATGTTCTTCACCATCGCCACATATATAATCTGTGATGATGGATGGTAAGTTGGGGTGGGCATGGGCTGGCCTCAGGCCTGGGCCTATGATTATAGTTTGGGTTCGGGCCAGGGCTTGAGCCCATAAATTTTTAGTAAACTTAGGCCCGGGCCTGGTCCTAATTAATCAATTTGGCCTTGGGTAGGGTTTCGGGTCGGTCCATGAATTTAAAAAAAAATAATGTTGAAATGTGGGTATGAACTCTAGACCTATCATATATAATAATTAATGTTTTAACTAATTGAACTACAAAATTTTACTAGTTTTAAAAAGTATAGAAACATTATATCTAAATTCTAAGGATTGTTTATTATAAAAAAAATCATTAATTTCATTAAGACTTGAACTCAAACCTATTGTAAAAAGTCTAAAACCATTTTTATCAACTAAGCTATGTAATTTTGATAATTTTAAAATACTTAATATATTATATATAATACATATGTATTATATATGTAAAAGTTTGGACCTCGGGTTGAGCCTAAGCCAAACAGAAATAAACCCAAGCCCGGCCCTAAAAATTTGGGCCTCAGGCCCTTGTCAGGCTTAGCTTGGGTTAGACTTTTTAGGCAAGGCTCGAGCCAGCCCAGCCCATACCCACCCCTAGTGGTAAGCCTTTGAAAGTTGTGCTACATATATCACAATGCATCATAAACACACGAGCATTCCCTTGTGCCTTTGCCGGCTAAGTGGGAATTGTTAAAGGTTTAAAAAGAAAAAAAAAAAAAAAAAGATCCAGTGTCCAAGATGCACTGTTCGGCCCCTCAAAGGGGTGTGTGGCCCCATGCAATGGTACGCCCCTTCACAGGGGTGTTACATGGGGCCACACACCCCTGTGAGGGGGCAAACAGTACATCTTGGACAGAACATTATTTGGGAAAAAGAAAAAGAAATGGAGAAGTACCTTCCATGACTTTTGTGTTTAGTTTAATGGACAAGGAAAAGGCTCCCAGGATTTGATGCACCCCCTTAAAGAATGCCTAAGGTCCACCCTGCATAGGGGCTGACACATGGGAGCTGAAAAGTGAAAAGTACTCCCTCAAAGTGTAAATCACTTTTTGGTGCTGATGTGTGTACTTATTATATTTCGATAAAGGCGACCTTAGGCATTCTTTAAGAAGGGCACCAAATTAATCTGGGAAAAAGGGGCTATTGGCAACGGAAAAGAATGAAGGGTAACGTAAAGACAAGGACCTTACCTTTTCGCATTGCGAGCATTGTTCCGAGAAAGGCACACTGCCGTTCTCTACCTTCACCTTGGCTTTGGCGGGTAAACAGAGTTTCACCCAGTCCTCTAAGAAGTGACTGCACATATCAATTGACAAGAACAAATGACTTAGTATTATTCTGTTCTAATTTTCCAAAAACAATAATTAAAAAAATTTGTTAAATAAGACCAATGTAGTATGGTGATCTCACTGTTGTATACTTGATAAGTGCTGCAAGGAAAGAAGGTAGAGAAGTGTTGGACTTCCCAATTTTAATTTCATGTCAAATTGCCAGGTGGGGTATCTCATCTACTCTCCCCATCTTTGTTGGAGAAAAAGCTCTTTGTGCATGTATAAGACCATATTATATAAGTAAAATATGTATATATTTTCTAAAAAGTACCCATCTTATCTTAATTTAGAAACCGAAAGCCATGTAATTGGTTTTATGAAGTTTGATTGATGCATAAAGAACATGCAACCAATTTCACCAAAAAAGAAAGAAAAAGAAAAGAAAAGAAACAAAGAAAAGCGACACTTTTTTAGGACCCCAATTGGACACAAAGTGCCATCGATAAGAAATTATAAAATGTTACAAAACCTATATGAAATAAAGAAGAACCTCATGGAAGAGAAACCCAGCTTTAGAAGCCAAAACGGTCTTGGACAATTCGTACGCTTCTTATTATAGTATATACTATAAGTTACAATTTAAAGGCTATGACAAAAGCAAATGAAGAAAATTAAAAATGAAACGAAGAAAGTTCGGAGGATAAGGCCTTACGTAGCGGTTGTCCCGTCATCTGGGAGAGACATGAGCCCCTTTATCCCACCACAACAGCTGTGTCCAATGACCACGATATTCTCCACCTGTGGAACACACTCATTTCTTTAAGATCCAATAATTTTCTTAATAATGAAAGCCTCTCCAAATTAACTTAGTGCTGAATCTGCTGAGGACCCAAAGTCACGTCACCATAAATCTTGCTATATACAAGGTGGAAGGTAGGTGCAATGCATGTGCATATGTTTCAAACAACATACATTAATCACATGTTTTTAATTACTTTTTGATTTATGAAGGGCTGTCAATTGGATCGGGTTGAGTCGGGCCCAGCCTAGCTTGAACTTAATTACCTATGTCTGAACTCAGTCTGATCATGAACTCAGCCTGTTTATAAATTATGGGCTTCGGACTTGGTCTGTCCAAACTCAAATCTCCATAAATTGGAATGATAATGGGCATATAACTGCCCCTTAAAAACTTTTAAAATAAGTTTGAATAATTAAATTTGGGTTGATAATGAATCTGGAATTGCCCTCATGAAACATGCAATTATATTTGTTGGACTATACCAATTTTGGGCCGGGCTGAGTTCAGGTTGAAATTGTGTCAGCTCGAACTCGACCCAAACTCTGTACAGCCTGAAGTTAGCTTAACCTGACTCAACTATTTTTGGGCCTGATATGTCAAGCTATGGGTCAGTCCAACCCATTACCACCCTTCGATTTATAGACATGTCGTGTAGAGGGACAACAGACTTCCTCTTGTAAAAAAAGAGAAGCCTCTTGCGCTAGGTGCGATACAAGGTGAAAAAATCCCCAGCACTACCTTTTTTGTCACTAGACCTGGCACAAGAAAGAAGAGAAAATTCGCTTAACTGGAAGGAATTTTCTCAAAAGAAGAATGATTGTCTGTGTTGACATAGACCTCTCAAGGTGGAAGGAGCTTTCTTAGAGCTCTCAAAAGAGGAAAAGAGAAAAAACAAAAAACAAAGGAAACATCTACATGTTTACCAAAAAAGAAAAAAACATCTCTATTTTAGGACAAGACATAGTGGTGGGTGGGCCAGACTCGAACGTGTCATTTGACACAGTGGCACATCCACTACAAATAAAGCACAATAGCACTTCCACCATAAAGTAAAGAGAAAGGTACATATAAAACGAAAACGAAAGAAGAAGAAAGGCCAACTAACTCATTCACCTTGAGATGCAAGACAGCATACTCGATGGCGGCCCCAACACCAGCATATCTTGTCTGTAATCATCTCAATTGAAACCACGATATAATTCAATACTATGCAATGGAGTGGATTAAGACAAATGAGAAACTTGAATAATGATTCGAGTCTTGATCATAGATAAGTTAGCACTTAAACAGATATTAGGTTCAAATTACCTGGTCATAGGGTGGAACCATATTGGCAATGTTGCGGACCATAAAAGCCTCCCCTGGTTGAAAATTCAGTACATGGGAGGGGCACACGCGGGAGTCCGAGCAGGCAAACACCATAAACTGCATGTAATTTAACACCAGGAAAATGGAAATACAAATTCAGGATTAAATAGAAGATTAAGGGTTTCCTAATAAGGGGCTGATCAGCTGTACCAAATTTTGCTGAAGCTTTTTGTAGCATGAACAAAAGAAGAAAAAAACTAAAACCCTACAAAATTTGCTATAACAGATCTTTGTCCATCCTAATAATAACGCCAAATAATTATAATAATGACGAGCCCATCTGGCTTATCTAATTTTAGGATCCTAAGACACCCTATGAAAATATATTCTATGGGATTTTAAGGTTTCTCTGACTACCAAATCGCAGTGTCTAAAATATAGAAACCAAGACAGCTACGCCGGCATTCTTCTTCACGGTTACCTTGGGGCTCTGGCCTTTCGCAAGTTCGTTGTACAAAGCAGGATTCTTCCTGCAAAATCGCAACACAAACCAGACTTAGAAATTATTATTGGATACCATTGCAGCTAATGTCATAAGTCATATTCTCATAGGCCTAAGGGTGGCAATTTGTGTTGGCTAGTCATGTTCGTATTGTGTCGAGTTAAGGGAATAGGATTATATGGGTTACTTGGAGCATAACTAGACTCATATATTAATCGTGTCAAAGCAGGTTGACTCATTTTTATCCAAAACACGATTCAATAAACTGCAACCATCTAATTTCATGTCAGGTTCATGTCTGATTTGCGAGTCGTTTCAAACATTGCCACCTCTGATAGGCCATCGGCAAGAACATGGGATTGAAAGATTCCATTCCAAATAATTTTTGCATCCGGTGTATAGCCATGACTCAGACTTCGGGTTTGGGTTTAGCATAGATTCTAATCCAAGAGCCACTGTAATTTCAGCTTCGAAATTGAGAATCGAAATTATTTGCATCTCAAATAATTGAGGGAACAAGGAGTGAATGCTTGGTCCACCGTGAATCTTAAGGCCGCTTTATCATATCTAGCCAAAAGCTGTCTAAATTCCATATCGCGAAAGTGGTTAAAAGATTATCAAAAAAAGGGCTATCAGACAATATGCTTGGATCCCCCGTGGGCAAGGTTGTAGCAAAAACCATTATATTGAAATCTTCTATCTTAATTTCATAACATAGTGTGTACCACAAAAAAGATTCTAAAATAATACCGTACACAACAAAAGACACGGATACTTCAATGGGAACTAATAACCTTATGCCCCTTAGAGTTGTGAAGTGGCAATTGGATTATGATTAATGCATAGCCCACCAACCAATGCTGACACAGTGACACTTTTACTACAGGGTGTCAAGGGCGTTTTGGTTAATACACTGATATTAGATGCAATAGGAGTCAGTTAATGTATAAAGAAAGCAAATGTTATATTCCCAAATTGTCTACTCCCTATGTATCTAAACACAAGCATCACATGCCAGCCTTTGTGTCCAGGAACATGGGGATTAGAACACTTGCTCCCATTTATAGAACACCTTGGATTGTTTTTTGCGTCCATCAAATTATGGAGGCAGCATGAGCAAAGACACCAATATCGTTTGACAGAAGGGTTCAAATCATTTCCGGTCTAAATGAAAAGATATCTTGCCAGTTATTGTTGAGCATGTGACACGATGCGACAAAGAATACTCTTAACAAATAGACATGTACATATTTGCTCTAAATTTACTATAACACCCTCCTTTTTAACTATTGTGAATTTATTTTATTTACTTTTTTTTTTATAGAAACTACGTGAATTTATTGAGACACCCTTTCTCAGACATTCGTGTTATGAGTAGTTTGGTAAGGTGTGATATCTCTCCGCCAAGACTCCAGATGATTTGGATCCCTAAGGATATGTGCTCCAATCAAATTGGGATTTGAATTTCCTAGTTCAACCTGCTCGGCAAGAGTCTGATCACCTGCCTAGTGGTAAAAGAATTCAGAAGGGGAACAGTACTTCCGGGTGGGGCTGATCCTAACTATTCAGTGAGATGGCGGACTAAGGAAGTTTAGTTTCAGACCCCAAATCATCTGTAGTTCTGAGGGCTGTGCGATTAAGCGCTGCTGTACAGTGCATGACACTTCTGAGCAAGGCAGAAAGTACTTCCTGTTTGTTTTGGTCTGAAGTGTCATGTGGTGAATGGCAGTCGCACGAACCACACAACCGTCCGAACGTACTAAAAATTAGGTGAGAACGAATCTTGTGAGAACTGTGAAAATGGCATCAGGGTACGGACACATCAGTGCCAAAAAGTGATAAATGCCCCCCCATAAAGTGCAAATCACTGTTTGGTACTGATGCATCAGCCCCACTGGTGCTGTTTTCACGGTTTTCACGAGATTCGCTATCACATAATGCAAGCCCTATCAAGAACTATTCCAAATCCATTTGGAGATGCTCTATAACAAAAAGTCGCCACACTATAATACTAGTAACGATTGGAGACGTTCTCGAGAATTGTTCTAAAGCACATCCCATGTTCATATTTTATAATAAAGTCATGCAGCAGCAGCATGATACAATTTGTTTCTTCCATCTAATTATATAGAAAGCGTTGGGATTAGGTACGGAAATCTGTTTTTACTGATGTATTAGAATGACATCAAAGTGATTTTCCCTTTTTAGGGGTGCATATCACTTTTCAATGTTGATGTATTCACCCCTGATGCCATTCTAATACATTAGGAAAAACAGATTTCCATACCTAATCTTTTCGGCATATCCCCTTGTTATAACCTCCCCCCTTCATCATTATTGACCCGCCGTTATGATCAAGAAATGGTGTGGCCATGTGTGACATGCACCACCACAGACAGCAGGCAATGCCTTTTGAATTTGATGCCTCTTTGTAAATGCGTGCCTTTTTATTTGAACACATTATATTTTAATGATTTCAACCCTTTGCATTTCATGTGTCAGTCTGAGGTGCAGTCAGACATGATTACACCAATATTAGGTCACAGAAGATTGAAACGTGTTATAGGCGTTAATGACGTTCACGTTCCTGTGGTGTGATATTTGATGACGTTAAAGAGGGGCACGGATCTGCTAAGCTGTTACATTTTGTATGGCCATCTGTGCCGCCTGAAAAAGCGGCTGGATGAGAGAGAATACAGAGGATCTGGTCTGAATCGTGAGACAGGGATTACGGCCTTTTACGCGGATGGATGTATACGGTTAACTAACGTGCACCGTTGTGTCACGACACCCGACAGATGCCTTTGCTAACGCAAGCAAAAGGCTCATAAGACGCGACTTGACGCGATGTACAACATCAATATCTAATCCACTGAAATAAATAAGGGAAAGGATCTGATATTCCAAATTTGTCTGTCCCCTGAATCCCAATACACAAAAAATGAGGTGTTCATTGACATGAAATCCTCTCAGCCCCGATTAAAGCTACTAAAAGAGTTTTCAAATGATATATATATATATATAGGTGTCTAAAAAATGAGGTTTATAAGGTTAAAACCATAGTTTTGTGAATCAGATTAGAGTCGGTGGTCCAATCTGGTTTCACCATAACTGGCACCCTAAATGGTTCTTATAGAGACTCAAAACTATAATGTGTCCAAAACTGTATATAACCGACAAAACCGGTCAAAACCGGTTTATAAACCCGGTTCTAATAAAAACAATCTATATTTTTAAATTTTTTAGCAATTTAAAGAGAAAATATTTAGAAATATGTCTTTTCATATTCCAATGCCACTGTCCAATAATTGTTTTATGTTTTTTATTAAATTACATAACGACCCTTTGTACTATCTAATAATATACAGTCTCCCCCCTTGACTATCAATAATATTGTGGATCCCCTTTGACTTACACTGTTGGTTTCCAAACACACTCTACTGTTAATTGTTCATCGTTGACTGTTAGTCAATGGAATTACATGAATAAAAGAAGTTTCTAAAACCCAAAAATACCGTCATGGCATATAGGATTGTTTTACCATGATGAAAATGTTCTTAACCCATATAAAGAAAAAAATGCCCTTAGCCCATGTAGCGAACAATGCCATCTTTTACAATATTCTTATCCAATAGTTCAGAACTAAGCATACACTGACCCAATCTAAATTGTTCAAATTATGATTTGAGTGGCCAACTATTAGATTAAAACCAATTTAGTAATCATACGGTCTTATGAACGTGATCATGACCGTGATTTTCATTAAACGGTTTGATTTGACTGGTTATGACTCGACACTCATCAAATGGTTTAAGTAGACTGATTAAGACTCGATAAGCATCCAATAATGGTCTAATTAGACTGATTAAGACCCCGATACTCATCAAACGGCCCAACTAGGTTGATCAATACTCCGATGCACATCCAACGGTCCAAATAGACTGATTAATATACTGATATCTAAAGGCCCGATTATGCTGATTAAGACACTGATACACATCCAATAGTCCAAATGGACTGATTAGCCCCTAATACTCATCTAAAGGCCTGATTAAACTGATTAAGACTCCGTTCACATCTAATGGTTCAAATGGATTGATTAATAGTCGATACTCATCAAATGTCCGATTAGGCTATTTAAGACCCCAATGCACATCCAATGGTCTGAATGGACTAATTAATACTCTGATACTCATCTAAAGGCTTGATTAGGCTAATTAAGGCCCCGATGCACATCCAACAGTCCGAATTGACTGATTAATACCTCATACTCATCAAATGCCTGATTAGGCTGTTTAAGACCTTGAATGTTGTTTAAGACCTTGATACTCATCTAATGGTTTGAATTGACTGATTACGGCCTGATTAGAATCATGTGCAAATATATATTAATTTAATAGTTAATGTTAAATTTTATTTCTTTGGGTTGCACTGAACTTAGGTCAGTCGTGTATAGGCTTTCCAAGACTTGCAACAACATTGACACAAACCTAAGCTCCTAATATTCTACTAGACAAATTCTCTACTATTTAGGACTCAATAGTTTATAAAAGTCATTACTTAGAACAATATCTATCAGATATTCAGATATAAAAACTTAATAACTTTTCCTGATGAAACTAATAATTTTGCACTTTCTCGTCATATAGCATTAATTGAATAGCAACTTACAAGCATCAACAAGAGAAGAAAAAAAAAAGGATGAATAGTAATAAAACATTTCCATTTTTGGGAAACTCTCACAAAATAAAACATGTGTAAACATACATCAAATATAACCTACACAAACTTATATCAACACATGTGCAAGCAAAATTTATGCAACCAAAACCTATGCAAACTTATATCAATAGTTGTGCATATCATTTGTGCACACAAACATCAACACCTGTACATATCATCTATGCACACAAACATCAACACATGTGCATATCATTTGTGCACACAAACATCAACACCTATGCAAACAAAACTTGTACAAACTTATATCAAATATCATCAACCTAAAAGTCTTGTATTGGTACTAACATCATTAACCTAAAAATCTTATGTTGATACCAACATCATCAACCTAAAACACTTGTCTTGGTATCAACACATATCAATAACATGCATCAATCTACTACATCCACACCAAATATCATTAATAAAATAGTTAAAATTTGTTTCTACTAATAGGTGGATGATCCTATATCATCAAAAAAGTTTAATGATCATTAGTATGTTTAATACCATCACAATGATTTGGCAAAAAAAACTATACAAAAAAAAGAGTTATCATTGTCAATTCCTTGAAGAATCCAATGAGATTCTAAAGCTCTTCCTCATGTACCTTTAGAACTTTAATATCTTCTCTTTGTGCTTTCAAGATTTTCATCTCCACATCCATATCTTTCATCTACATTCGAAGATCATCAAATTGTTTGTATATTTCTAAATCTCCAAGACCCCTACTATAAGGATAACACCACTCAAAACAAACAAACAAAAAACAACGTGGGTGATTTTGTCTTCACAATAATAACACTTATTAGCAACTACGAGGAACAAAATAAATAAATAACAATAACTATCTATTACTATTGAATAAATTTACCAATTTGTTTGTACAAAAATAATACAATCTATCAAAGTTCTTTTCAAATTCAGATGCCCATATCACTACAATTTTCCACACTTGCAATTACATTACAATACTTTAACTCTCAAAAGTTGATGTGAGAAGATGATTCTAAGTCCATAGACATTTCTATTATTAAGTATAGAAAACAAATAATCACTATAATGGTAAGAAAACTATCATAAACAACCATATAAACCACAATCACCACCATACACACCGCCCCATTAAGCCCCATACACACCTAAGGCTGAGCATGGACTCGAGCCAACCCGAGCTCGGCCCCACCCAACCCGAAATTTGGCCCAAGAGGCCCGGCCCAAGCTAGGCCCAATAAGGGCTCAAGCCCAAGTTGAAGGCCCGAACTTTATTAGGGCCGGGCTCGGGCTTACCTCGGCCCAGCCTGAAACTCGAATTATATATATATACATACATGTATAAATACATATATATACACATACATTTATACATATATAGATAAGTATACATATATACATGTATGTGTGTGTGAAAAAAATGTTCTATGATAAAAAAATATGTTTAGTGTAGATGGTAAATTATAAGTTGACACGAGTGTGTTGAAGGTTAAAAAGGTCCACAAAAGAGTTGAGATGAAAAAGTAGGTGCCGAAAAAGAGACATCAAAGATTGTGTTTTTTTTTTAATAAATGGGTTGTGGGCTAGCCTGAGCCCAGCTCGAAACCCAATAAAATAACTAGAGCTGGGCATGGGCCTAAAGTTTCTAAAAAAAATTGGGCCCGAGCCCAAAATTACTATGGTGGGCCAAGCCCTGGGCTTACCTCAGCCCGGCCCATGCATATCCCTATACACCCCTCCATTCAGTTCCACACACCTCCCTAATTCAGCCCCCATACACCCCTCCATTCAGCCCCATACACCCCCTCATTCAACCCTATACACCCCCCATTTAGCCCCATACAACCCCAATTCAGCCTCCATCCGCATAACCTCATACACGCCCCATTTAGCCACCATAAATGCCACCAATCTCATACACACCACCAACCACCATACACCCCCTATTAGCACCTATCCACACAACTCCATTAAGCCACCATCCACACAGCCCCACACACCCCCCATTCAGCCACCATAAACACCACTAACCTCATTTAACCACCATGAATACCACCACCCCCATTCAGTAACCATGCTCACCACATCCTCTATTCATCCATCATATACACCATAAATATCTACTAGTTGCAGAATAATTACCTCGAAACAAAAAACAAATAATACATCAACAGAAAATAATTATAAAAAAAAACAAATAACACATCATTATAACATGTAAAAATTACTATAACAGATTTTTTTTTCTAGAGCAAATATAACATTCAATGAGATTGACATATTCATGTTGGTCTTCAAACTATCAACCCACCTACATGTGTCATTCTAATAAAGGGAACAACCTGAATTAGATACTTAAGAAGAAACAATTTTAAGCAATGTTCTAAGTCAAAAAAGAATCAAGATTAATACATTCAATTAGTTGTGTATGAAAAATAAAAAAACTAATAATAATAATTTTCAACTTAAAATCCTCTATTTCAAACAAATTAAAACCAGAACATCAAAGTCATCCACCATTCATGAATCAATTCAACAAAAGAGTCAAAGACATTGATGCTTCGAACCTACCAAAAAATATGTAAGCTAATAGTTTGGAGACCAACTTTGACATCTATGTGAGAAGAACATTGATGTTTCAAAACCCTAACCGACAGGTTAAGAATTTCACATAATCAGACAAAAATGGGTCTTCATCTATTAGGGATTGAATGAACCATCACATTTATTCTAAAATGAATTATCCTTTAAAAATTAGGGTTTGAATAAGTTCTAAATTCCCTAACGAAATCTCTCAAAATCCAATTGGGCTTGAAAGCCCTAAAATCCTCAAATCATTCAATAGCAAAGAAAAAAAATGAAAAAAGGACATATTGATAGTGGTCGGCGACACTGCTGACAGAGAGAAATAAAGAGTGGCCAGCGAAACCCCGTTGAGAGAGATGAGTGGTTAGCAACACAGGGACAAAAAAGAGAGGCTGACAACACCGGGACGAGAGAAAGAGAGAGAGAGAGAGGCTGACAAAAAACTTTGATAGAGAGAGAGCGGCCAACAACACCTCAAGGAGAGACAAGAGTGGTCGACAAGACCCTTTTGAGAAAGATGAGTGGTCAGCAACACTAGGATGGGAGAGATAAAGGCTAGCAACACCGGGACGAGAGAGAGAGAGAGAGGGGCTGGCGAAACAACTTCTAGAGAGAGAGAGTGACCTGCGACACCTCAAAGAGAGAGAGAGACAAGAGTGATTGGCAATGGAGCTTTTAGATAGTAGGGGAGATCCATCATCAAGAAAGAGGAAGTAACCACTTCGGTTTGAAAATGGGTTTTATGTCAATAAGGATATTTCAAGATTTTCATTAAAAATATTTTATTTAAAAAACCCAGCTTTATAGTATGGGTATATTAGTAAAAACATATCATGACTAACTTCTATCACCAGAATATTTCTAACATGGAGTTTTTGGTCTTATTGATAGTTAAGGGGGGAGACTTATTGTCATTTTGTAATTTACCAATATATATTTTTTTTTTTGTATTTTATTACATTTTTTGGTATGTCTAAAAATTTAAAAGCCAGTCATAACTCATAACCCTTCTAATGCATTATGAATGTTATATTTTTTTTGGTATTTTATTATAATTTACTTATGATTGAAGTGAACCATGGTTAGATCATGTAAATTGATGGTCACCTCGGTTGGACCTGACCATCCACCTTATTGGTTCAATGCTCGGTCCAGTTCTCAAAACTATGGTTAAAACCATAAAAAAGTTTTCAAATGAACATTTACTTTCTATTTAAAAGAGGCACTAAATTCAAAAATCTATCACGTTTCAGCCTGTAGTGTGAGGACACAGGGTGAAACAAATTTGGGTGTAGCAGATCTTTTCCCAAAAAAAAATTTCGGATAATTAGGTCGGACCTTAGCGAAAGTAAAAATAAGGGTATTTTAGTAAATATGCATGATAGAAGGGTGTTTTGGTAAACACAGATGGACGACTGTGATCATTCGATTTGGTTGGAATCAACTTGGGTCTAAATAGAGAACTATCACGCACGGCAATACCTACCAAACGGGGTCGGTTTATGATCGCTTCCCTTAACAAATGCTCATCACTGCTTCTTGTCAGGGGTTGACACATCAGCGTTGAAAAGTGATTTTCACTTTTTTGGGGGGTGCATATTCACTTTTTGGCGCTGATGTGCCCACCGCCTGACAAGGAGCTAGCATTAGTTAAGGTGAGCATTTTTCTCCCATTCACCTACCAAACACTTATCGTGTGTATTTACTATAAAACCCCTCTTTATCCCTTGTGTACTGGCTAAGGCATCCTTTGTCAGCCAAGGTGTCATATGCTGATGGGCACTGGTGTGATTTATCTCTATTAAGAACGGAAATTATTCGAACCCGATCAAAATACTTTATTGAATCATAATCATAATAAAGGAAAAGCTCCTAGTACAATGTACCAAGAATTTTGGGATGATATCGTATGTACCACACCCCTGATGGGACCACTCAGGGGTGGACTCAATTCACTTTTTGGAGGTTTTGGATTTCCCCTCCTGATGTGGTCATATCAGGAGTGTGGTGCACTTGATATGGCACCGGTTTGGTCTCGTTTGAAGGACATTTTATAATAATTTTTGAAAGATTCAAGGAACCACCAACAGCCATGGTGGATGAAGTTTTGACTCGTTAATAGATAGCATACATGTAAAACTAAACAATTCATGACTATTGGACCGGATAAAGTAACGATCATTACAATTTAAACGGATGAAGCGTTTGACAAATGCCAATTGCAGTACAGTTTTTAAAGAGTAATAAATGTTCAGTCCATGATTTGGTGTCCAGGACACCATGGGGACGTCATCTACTATACAATGGGCAGGAATTTGGAATTTCATCCAACTCCCACCCATTTATTCCATATGACGTCCTTGGTGTTCTGAATACCTAATCTTAATCCTGGATAAAACATAAGATTCCGATGTTAGGGATACATGACAAATTATAGCAATAGTTAAATCATTTTCACATTATTCTCCCTAGTTCTTTAAAGTCAAAAATCAACATTAACATGTCATTGTAATTATCCATGTTCAGGGCTAATGTGTATGTGAGAGAGAGAGAGAGAGAAGGGAGGAGGGGGGGGTGAGGTAGAAAAACTTTATAGGGATCTTCGAATCCAAACAGCCGAGAATTACTTTATTTATGGTTAAATATGATAGAGTGCCTCCGATTCTAACGACCAATGATAGTGAAGAGTTACATTGGTGGGAGTGGGAGTGTACATAGTAAAGTCAGAAGTTAAAAATAAAAAAAAAGAACCCTTGTGTAGAAATATCTCATCATCATAGGACTCTAATCTGACCTCGTATCACCAGCATAAATTAAATAAGCCGAATTTTTATGGTTTGAAACAGAGGGGTGGAGTCATGTGTTTTTTTTTTTTTTTTGGGAAAGGGGGCAGGGGTGGGCAAAAATTCATTCATTCCCATGGCAAGTGATTTCATCCCCTCTAATCCACTAACCCATAATTTTTAGGAGAATGGTTGTCTGTTTTGAAATTGACCTCACAATGCGTGCCATTGATGGACCACATGATCTGTTTTTGAATTTGATATCTTTTATTTTATTCCTACTTTTTCAACTGCCAAAAACAACTCATGTTTGTTTATAATTCATATACATTATACAGGCATTTTTATCACAGAACATTTGCTTCGTTTTCATAAATTATCAATTTTACTAATCCTAAACTTTCAATAGCTTCATTTACCAAAAAAAAAACAAAAAAACAAAACCTCTCAATAGATTCCACTCCAACAACCCACTGAATCCAAGGAGCAAAATCTTCTTCTGCACTGTGGTCAACATACAACACCCCGGTTATCACCACACAAGGGGGTCTGGGCCCCACCCTGAATCGTGATCGCCGGGGTATTGTCCGTCTGTGGACCCATTTAGGTGTACGTACATCACAGAGGACATGGGTCCCTTAATCCATTGGGTTTTGGGTGTGAAAAAGTTGTAAATGGGACCCATTTAGGTGTTAGGTTTTTTTGTGATGATGTTTCCCATGGTAATCTATAGTGATCACTATGGGAGGACACATGGTGAATACCAGAGCTAAAAGTGTCTTTTGATGCTTTAACTCAAAGAAGCCCCACATTCAAATATTCACCATGTGTCGGCCCACGGCTATCGCCAAGGCCCAATCTGGTTGCCGTGAAAAGGTTTTCTCATGATAAAATTTTCTCGAAAATTCATTTTTAAGCTGCATGTTTGCCATGAAAGTTTGGTTTTCTCAAGTTTTTCTTATGATTTTTTTTTTTCTTGTGGGATTTTATTTTCTATTCTTTTCTTTTCTTTCCTATTCAAATCAAGGCAACCAGACAGAGCCTAAGAGATCACTACGAGAAAAACCAAAACAGAGGATCTCGAGTGCCCATATAGTACCCATTGTCACCAAAAAATGGCATTGTTTGCTTCTCTAGACCAGTCTAAAGTTTAAATCTCTAAATAAGTATAACAAAGAAAAGCTTTGAGGCATTACAAATTCTGAGGTGGGACCTTTTGATTCCATTATTTAGAGGCACATTAGGAAGGGATAGATTTCTGGTAGATTTTTTGCAAAGCATAGAGTTGATTAGATACTATTTCTCATTTTTAAACCATTGACTAGACGAGGTTAACTTTAATGGAAATAATCAATCTCTTGGCTGAATCTACTTCTATCTGTGTAGAAAAGGTGAATCATCTTTCATCATTTGATGAAATGGTAATCTTTGAAGATTAGCTACCTCTGTTGACATGACTCTCCTCATTTGCATTGAAGAATCTAATTTGTATTTGTTCATATTTAAATTCCTTTCTAAAATTGCATGTGAGCCAAAAAAAAAAAAAAATCTTTTTTTTGGTTGAATGTACCTTTCTTTCAGTGAAAGGTGATGTGGCAAGATTCACCCTTCAAATTTCTATCTCGAAAAATTAGCTACCTGTTTTTGTGTCAAAGTATCTAGCTAGACTTCCCTTATTGGGTCCCACAAGAGCTGTTTTTTCCTATTTTCAGTATTTTGTTGATTTTTTCTACTTTCTTTTTGGCTTTTTTCATCAAACTTTTTGCGTTATCAAGTAATGATGTGCCAACTCTAGCACAATAGGAGAAGGCATCTTGGGAGCATTGTTGTAAACTCTCAGGTCTCACCATCATTAATACAACCATTATTGTCAAAAGGAATCTAATCAGTTCAAGCCACTTAAGCGTATTGCATGAACCCAAAAAAAAAAGGATTTTTTGTCTTTTGTGTTTTTTTGCTCATGCAGTACGCTCAAGTGCTTGAGCTGAATATTGACGTTATCGACATGTCCCTATATACTCTCGTGTGTTAGTTATCACACATACTGTTGGATCCCAGAGGATCTGTTCTCTAGTGAAATAATAATAGAACAGATGCTTAGAACAAGTCTTACGAAACTAAGTTTTAGGACCACAATTGAATAGGTACAAATAGAAATTGCTTTAAAAAAAAATAAAAAATCAACAAGGCACGATTGTGTTGACTACAAATAGAAATCATCTACAAAGATTGTGTTGATTTTTTCAACTCAGTGCCGAAATATCTCAAAATTGATCACTTGATTTTTTTAAAAACCGCCTCCTAGTTTTAGAAGTAGATCATGGATATTGATTGAAACCCTACCAACATTTATTTTCTGGTAGGTTTGTTCAGTGGCATCTGCAAACATGTCCCCTAGAGTGGTGATACCACAACCACCCAAGCAAGGGGGACATTGGTGTTAAATGCAGGCTCAATTGGTCATGTAGTTTCAATTTTTGAGTGATCTCTGTCAAAAAAATTTAGAAAACAATGAATGTGTGAGAGAGTATGTAGCTTTTCATGTGCTTCGAACTTTTCAAATAGAAATCGTATTAAATACGAGATATTTTAAATACGCATATTTTTTGACCAAAATTTTAAAGCATATCATGGATTGTTGAAATGTAGTTTGGAACTATGCATTTTATATATACATTTACCTGATAAAGAAGGTCTTCTATTTGATGATATTCTCCCATGGCTAAATATGAGAAATCATTTATCAAAGAATTCTAAATAACCCTCCTAGAGAAAAAGAGAAGTTTGCTAATTGATCCATCAATATATGTATATGGAAAAACGATATTGTAATCTTACATGTGGCAGCTTAGATGGAAGACTAAAAGGACTCCACATACATATATATATATATATATATATAACAATATGTATTAAATAAGGTACAAAAATCCTCAACTATTGGGTTGTCTCAACTTACCCACTAAAAAGAAACAACCTATTTATGGAGCCATATCCTCTACCCCGTTGCCTATATACGCCATAGTGCTCCGCTCATGTCATTGGGCCAAGTGTTGTCGTCGGTACTGTCCGATGGAAAATGGAGGTGAGCAGTGCAAAGTGGTGTAGTCTGCCCGGGTTGTAATGGTTCTGATTAGCTCAGGCCAAATCACGCTTCAGGCGGCTGTGATGATGAGACCCACGTGGTCATACCAAAAAAAAGAAAGAAATTAAATAAAACGCGTCATGAGTGATGCGCTGCCTACTGTCTAATTCACACGTTTTATAATAAATGCATGCAAGGACAATGGGTGCATGGTCATCAATCGAGGCACGTCTTCCTCTTCCCTATGAAAGCAATGTCATCACTTTGTTTTTGCATTCAGTGGATGGTTTCTACATGTCCGGCGTAAGCGTGTTGTGGTTCATCGGCTGTCATATTAAGAATAATCTAGCGAGAGCATATGGTATTGTAATCTCATTGATAAATACTTGTCAACTTCTTGCTTATAAATTTCTCAACTTTTGAGAAATCATTATTCTATTAATAATGATATCTATTCACAGATAAATAGTATCCATGCACACGGGTAAGGTATAGTATTATACCATTGTCAAAATCTAGCAAGAGCATATGGTATTGTCATTGGAAAAATTATCATTGCCTATATGCTCAAAGAAGGTTACTATATATGGGCAACTTTCTAATATTACGTGTTTAAAAAGAAAATCAAAACGGTATAGTTGTAGTACTACTTAATGCAATTGTTCATATAATAATCAAATAGTAGAACTTAGTTCAAAAGCTATGGCACTATGACATATTACAGTTGGATCCTTATTAAGGGGTATTGGTTACAAGAGATGCAAATAAAATACATAGCGTATACAAACATTAGCCCAATGTAGATGGTCAGATACTGCCCTATAAACTCCCAAAATTTCCAAACGTATAAAACCATTGCCCCAACTCTTATCAATTAGTGGAAGATATGTATTATTACATAAATCATTGAATGCACTTCTTTCATATGTAACAAGTTTGCTACAAAATTATACTCACCCATTATTTTGTTGTGGTGCATCCATGATGGTTGTTCTCTTGGGTCTATATTCTATGAATACACTATTATGTGAACAAGTAATATTTATATAAATAAAATACTTAAATTGATATGAAACGAACCACTTACTTGGTTGGACGAATTGACAATAAATCATACCCATAATAGATCAAGGGTAGTGTTTAACACTATGTCCTTAAGACAGATTCGTTCCTCGCACTAGTGCTTACGAAACTCAGACGTTTGCCTCCCAGGATACAATGATCTTTCACACACAGAAGTAGCACTTCAATCTGTGTGTCTGGCGAACCAACTCGTGCTGTACCTCTCTCTCATATTGACATTGACACAGATACATCATAAGACACTAATGCTTAACCAAAAATTCTTCGAACTGAAATGCATGAGAGACTTTTTATTTATAGAATTTTTGGTGTCTATTCGGAACAGGTGTAGGGACACAATCTTTGATTTTCATATAGTCACCTGCACATCCGTATGAAATGGACATGTGTGAAAGGGAATGATTTAAGACACCTACATGTCTGTACAGAATAGACATGTGTCAAGAAGTGACATTTGTCTATTCAGTCCAATAGTTTCCAAAGGGCATAACCTATCACCCCCCAAGAGCAAACTTGTTCAAAGGGACATGTCCTTAGCAGGTGTAACTGATTTTGGGAGATTGTAAAAAGAAAATTATAAATAAAAATGATATTTATTCAACCTAACCTAGCCTGGTTCGGTTTGGCGCATAAATGTGTGTGGCCCATGTTGGCTAGGTCCTCCCCCATCCACAAAATAGTGGTGCCCCTTGGGTCCCAAACTTATGTTCAACATTAGTGTCTATGAACACACAGTTTTATAGTCTAGTCCATATGGGACTATTCAAATTTCACACACTTTTACCAGTGGTCAACTAGGCATTTTTAGATACGATTTCTCATTCATCCATTAACAATTTTGAGAATCCAACTACAACGTTGTTCTCCTCATTGAGGTGAACACAAATCCATGAGGGCCCGTCTCAAACTACTTGAGTCCCACTTTTATTTTGGCTCAAAGATTCCTACTTAGTAGGGGTGGGCATGGGTCGGGCTCGGGCCTGGCCATGATAGGCCCAAGCCCGGCCCTCAAATTATAGACCGGGCTCGGGCTAGAGATTGGGCTCGTAGGGGTGGGCTCAGGCCAGGGTTTAGGCCCATCCCTCATTAATTGATCGGGCCTTAGGTCGGGCTTCGGGCCGGCCCATGAATTAAAAAATAATAATAATGTTGAGATGTAGGTTTGAACTCTAGACCTATCC
>JAOXJP010154362.1:0-13040 GCA_025762735.1 Platanus orientalis
GGCAAATATCTAAGAGGTTTTTGCTTCTTATACTCATGATCCGTTTGGCATTAAGGGCAACATATCACAGTCTACGATTCTCAGTGCAATTATCTAAAGGTACTGGAAGGAAAGGAATAGAAAGATTTTTAAGGGGAAACTTGGCAGATTCATCGTCTTTGCATGGATGTTGGTTCTTTCATTTTGGATTGGGTTTGTTGCTTAAAGAATTTAGAGACCTTGACCATATGAATTTGGTCTCCAATGGTTTTTTTTTGGTGGACTATAGAGTTATAATTCCTTTTTTTTTTTTTTTTTTTTTGTGGCTTTGTTTTGGAAAATCCTTCTCATTAGTTGTACAGTTTTTGACTATTTAAAGAACACAGTTATTGCATTACTAATCAAAGAAAGAAAGAAAAAAGAAGAAGAAGATGAAAATGGAGATGTTAAAAGAATAGGTAATAGAATGATATCAATCAAACTTACATTAGAACAAGAGATAATTACACATGTACCTCAAATAAGACTGGATGAATCTGAAGAGAATTTTGATAAAACATGGAAATAGGCATGTAAGGCAAGGCGGTAGAAGACACAAGAAAGTTCATGGAGGATATGGATTTGGAGAAAGAAATGAGGCAAGCGATGTAATCATAGAATTTGCAGTGGCATAGGATTCCCTAGGAGAGAGGTTAACTACACAATGTACGTTAGTTAGATGATCGATTTAAAGGATGGAAGAAAATGAAATGAGAAAGTAGGTAACCAGGGATTAAATGGTTGAACCTAAAATGAGAAAATTAATAAAAAGTGAAATTTGAAAAAAGAAACTAATGCTATGTGGAATGAGATGGCCAATTGTATTAGAAAAAATAGTAGAGGAAAAGGGTAATCATCTAAACAAACTTGGTGGCAGAATGATGAAGTTCAAAAGATATTAGAGAAGAGTAAACTTACAAATTTAAAAAAACTTAAACAAGGAAAATTCAGAAAGGTGTAGAAGTGCTAAAAAGAAGCTAAGAAAGCAGTAAGGCATATGCTGATCTTTATTGTAAGATAGATATTAGCAATGGTAGGAAAGTTGTATATGAGCTAGAATGAGGGAAAGGAAATGTAGAGATCTAGATCATGTTAGATGCATTAAAAGTTAGGATCAAAATGTTGAAGCGAAGGACAAGCAGATTAAAGAGAGGTGACGGAACTCTTTTCATAAACTACTGAGAAAAAACATATGATTGGGTACTTAAAAAAATCTTTTGGTGGGTTATTGAAAAGAAAAAGGGTCTCACGTAATTATATTGACTTGGTTAAAGATGAGTATGATGTAGTGGTAACTAGTGTTAAAACAATTGGGCAAGTGATGAGTGAGTTTTCAATTACACTAGATTTATTCCAGGGTCAGCATTGAGCCTGCATCTCTTTGCTCTAGTTTTGAATGATGTGGATGTCCCTATGTTGTTTTTTGATGACATAGTTTTGATTGACAAGAGTAGAGAATTGGTAAATGCCAAGTTATAACTATAAAAGGATTTTAAAATCAAAAAACTGTATTTCATATCCTCTTTTCTAATTATTCTTTTATCATTCAAAATAAATAAATAAATAAAAGGTTTTAAGAAGACTATAACGAAATTTATGGAATGATGAAGGATTTGTTAAGATTTACACCAAGAGATACCCCAAGGCATTTAAAAAAGAAAAATATTGGTTCAATACAGAGGGAGAGATCAAAGAGGACATTGTCCATAGAATTAGGGCATGGTGGATGTTACGGATAGGTGCTTCTAGAGTACTCTGTGAATGAAGCACACCATTAAAATTGAAGGGGAAATTTGTAGGACAGCTTTAAGACCTACCATGCTTTATGAAGCAGAATTTTGAGAAAAGCACGCATATAATGTGTGTAGTTGGGATGAGGAATTTGAGATAGATAAGTGCCAAGACTAGAAAGGATAGTATAACAAATTACTGCTTTTGCAGGATCTTAAAGGTAGCATCAATATGTGATAAGATGAGGGAAAGTCAACTAAGATATTTATTTCATGCGCAACAAGTCCAAATGACTACTATAATGAAAAGGAGAGATATGGTACAAGTTGAAGGTGTTAAAAAAACAAGGGGAAACCCAAAATTATCTTGAGCTGAAGTAGTGAGAAAAGACATGAGTGCTTTTGATTTAATAGAAGACATGGTCCTATGTAGAGTGGAATGATGAATCAGGATTCTTGTAGCCAACCCCAGGTCGTTGGGATAAGAATTTATTGAGTTGCTATTGAGGACCATGTAGGGGATGTTAGTTTAGGAAATTCAGTAACCGATGAGATTGGAGATCATCTGTACATTTGTAGAATTAGGTGTTGAAAGTTAAAAAATCTTTGAGAAAGATGAAGATAGGGAAGGCGGGACCAAATGATTACTTGATAGAGGTATGAAGATACATGGGTGGCGATGACTTATCTTGGTTATTTAAGTTATTCAAAAAGATCATTAGAACTAAGAGAATGCTAAATGAATGTAGACTGTAGGGAAACATCATGGTGTCTGTTTACAAGAAGAAGGGAGATATGCAAAGTTGCACCAATTAGGATCAATCTTAAGAGCCATACTATGAAACTTTAGGAGATATTGAGTGAGCACAGACTAAGTGCAACTAGAGTATTAGGAAATCAGTTTGCATTTATGCCAGGGATCAATAATTAAAGCTATTTTCTTACTTATGCAATTGATGGAAAAGTTTCGAAGAAAGAAGAAACTTAGTCTTTATTGACTCAAAGAAAGCATATAACGGGGTCCTTTAACAATTCATTTTAATGGTTCTGAAGAGGGAAGGGGTTTCAAGTATATATATTGACATAGTTAAAGATATTCATAATAGAGTGGTTATAAGTGTCAAAACGAATAAGGTAGAGACAACCGAGTTTTTAATGAAAAAAGACTTACATCAGGGGTTGGCATTAATTTCGTATCTTTTTGCATTTGTTGTGGATGAGTTGTTGATGCATATATTTGGAGAAGTTCCCATAGTGTTTTTTGTTCGTTAATGATATGGTTTTAATGGACAAGAGTAATAAGGGGTTAAATGCTGAGTTATAACTATGGAGAAATGTTTTAAAATCAAAAGGTTTAAGATAAGCTAGTCTAAATGCTGTTTTGGTAAAATAAGAGTAAAAAGGAGGGACTACTTAATATTGATGACCAAGAGATACACTGGAGCGGCCATTTTTCTTACCTTGTGTCAAGCATCCATAATGAGGGAGAGATAATGGGATCAAGGATCAGGATCAGCTGAGTCTGATCCGAACTACAAGCCCAATATTGGAAAGATTACCACTGATTCACATTGGATTAGCCAACCTAGTCCAGTTTTGGGTTGAGATTAACTAGGTCCAATCCCATCCCAATCCCGATTTGTGTTGAAGTAGTGAGAAAAGCCATGATGGCTTGTGATCTAATAGAAGAAATGACCCTAGATAGAGTGGAATGGTGGCACAGGATTTGCGTAGCCAACCCCAAGCAGTTGGGAATTGGCATAAGTCTTTGTTGAGTGAAGTTGAGTTGATTGAAACTGGACAGAGATTAGGAGGAAAAATAACTTTTTTTTTAAAACGATTTTAGGAGAACCTAAACTGTTAGATTTTCTCAATTAATATTTTGGTTTCTTTGTTTCAACAGCCATGTGAGTTTTCTTTTTCTGTTTTTTTCTCACTTGTGGATTTTCCTTGTTTTGTGAAGATTTCAATTTTTTGTTCTTTAGTGTTATTAGCCCATGGTAGAAAAATTCTTTTTTTTTTTGTTTTGTTTTGTTTTTGAAAAGCTACCTTGGGGTTTAAGATTATAAGTTTATCAGACTTGAAAAGTTGCTTTTTCTGAATCGGTGACATAGGTGATCTTTTCTAATTTGCGTGTTCTGTTCTGTTGTTTCCTTTTAGTTAATTGAGAGTGGGGAAAAGGAACGATTGAAGGAGCTTTTGAGGGAGAGGCTTATAGAATGTGGGTGGAGGGATGAGATGAAAGCTCTTTGCAGGTTCTCTCTCTCTCTCTCACACACACACACACACACACACAACACACACACACAAATGCATTGATATTTGTAATATCTCCCTGAAGAGGGGGGAATCCCTGGGTTATTTCAATGACTTCTAAGGAGATAATATTTAGTAACAATCCATACAAGTTTTGGTAATTTGTCATCATACTGTTGAGGACTCCACCATACAAATTTGCAGTTCTAATGTAAAGACTGTAACCTAGCTTATATATCAGACTGTAGATTCCCAAGTTCAATTTGGTCAGCTCTTTTAAATTTTAGCAACATCACCAAGTTTTGAAAAGTCATTCAAAGGAACTACCTTTATATAAAATTATGCACAAAATGACGACCTAGAGATTAGAAGAGGATAGGTTTTGTCATTTGAAACACATATTTTAGGCGGAGAGCTAGTAACCTTCTTATGTTATCTATTAAATCTTATTTAAAGACTGTTTCCCCATTCTATTCACTTCCGTTCAGAGGGAGACACCCAAAAATTTCTCTTGCTGAGAGTAAAGAGCAGTGTTTCAAAAAATGTGGCCAATAGCTCACTGTCAGATCATGATCTCTTCTAGAGTTGTGCAAGAGGGCATACATGCCAATACATGGCTGGTATGGCTTAGGGTAGAAAGGATCCAAGAGTCTTGGGCTTGAACACGTGAATCTCTGCATATAATCTAGTTTATCCTACATTTCCCCCCTTTTTTATCCTATTCAAGTTTGCACAGCATCAAATGGTTTCGGTCTTGAAAGCACAGCTATTAAATTGCAGGTTAGCATTTTTGTATCATATTTTTTAAAATAGATTGAAACAGTTTTTATATTTCGTATCTCTTCCATATCTGTATTTGAAGGTAGGAGGGGTTCTGGCACGGGTTCCTACCTATGTTTTCTGTCTCTCTTTTGGTGATAATAAGACATCTTTCTGTCAATGTTTGGTATAACGGTCAGGGAGAAAGCAAAATTTAAAGCTATTTATATCTTTTTATTTTATTTTATTTGGTGTTTATGTTGGATTGGCTATCTCCACCTGTCCATCAAAATTAAAGAAAACAAAAAAGTGGCAAATGGGAAGAACAGAAAAAGTATTGTCAAAAGTCTTTGTACTGATGGAGAGGTGGTGGAAGACTTAGAGAGAATCAAGGAGGAAGCCATTAGTTTCTTCTCCAATTTGTACTCTTAAGGATGTAGGAGAGGCCAATGATTGAAAATCTCTTCTCTAATTTCCTTGTTGGGGAAGAGATCGAGATGTTAGAAAACGCATTCTCCGAGGAAGAAGTCAAAGATGCTATTTTTCGTTTGGCAAAAGATAAGTCTTTGGGCCTTGATGGTTTTTCTTTACATTTTTACCAAGACTGTTGGGACATAATTAAATAAGATTTGAAAGTGTTCTTATTCCAAAGAATGAAGGGGCTTCGAATTTATATGACTTTTGGCCAATAAGTTTAGTGGGTAGTTTATACAAAATCATCTCAAAAGTTCTTTCCTTGAGATTACAGATGGATATGGAAAATGTGACATCCAACACCCAAGGAGCCTTCGTTAAAGGTAAACAGATCATGGATGATATCTTTATAGCTAATGAATGTATGGGGTGATGCAAGAAAAAAGGAGGAAGGGTTTGTGTGCAAAATAAATTTAGGAAAATCATATGATAGATTAGATTAGGGCTTCCTCCAGTGGCTGATGAGAAAGAAGGGTTTTGGATGCTCTTCTAAAGGCTTCTTTAAATCGTCCCGCTGGTTGAGGCTAGGTGATCCACATTCCCCTTTCTTATTCACTTTGGTGGCTGATTCTTTTAGTGCCTTGGTGTCCAAGGCTCTTGCCTCCTCCCTTGTGGAAGGATTCAGAATTGGAAGAGAGGACTTTTCTATTTTCCATCTTCAGTTCGTTGATGACACCATATGCTTTTTGAAGAACTTTGATGGGCAGGTTTTGAACTTGAAGTTCATTCTCTAAATCTTTGAAATATTTTCGGGTCTCAAAGTCAACTTTTCAAAATCAAATATGGTGGGTATTGGGGTTGAAGAGGGGGAGGGGACCTTGCTAAATATGCTAGTCTATTGGGGTGTAAAGTTGAAGATTGTTCTACGAAGCATCTAGGCCTTCCCCTTGGTGGCCGACCGAATTTTATTTTTTATTGGGATTCAGTGGTTAAGAGGTTCAAGCTTGTTTATTGTAAAAAATCCTATATGTCTCTTTGGGAGGGAGAATAATCTTGATCAACATTGCTTTGTCTAATGTTCCTGTGTACTATATGTCCATCTTTAAAATGTTGGCTAAAGTGATTCATATTCTTGAGAAGTGTCAGAGAGATTTCCCTTGGGAGGGTGGAAATGGGAAAATGACCAATTAGCTAAATGGGAGGAGGTTTGTAAGCCGAAATGTCATGGGGGTTTGGGCATGGTTGACTAAAAGAGAGGAATTTGGCTTTGATGACTAAGTGACTTTGGAGATTTTCCCTTTAAAGAATGCAGCTTATGGCATTCCACCATTTCTAGTAAGTATGACTCTCATTCCAATGGTTGGGATGTCAACCCCGTTCTTTCATATTTTGTGTCTTTTGCTTTGGAAAATTTTATATCGTTGTTTCCTTTGTTCTTCTCTAAGATCCGTTTACCTTTGCGTATGAAAATTCCATAAGATTTTGGAAGGACTTATGGTGGGGGGATCAATGTTTGTCTATGTCATTTCCAAGGCTTTTTCATCTCTCTACAAAAATAAATGCTAAAGTTTTTGAGGTTATCTCAAATAACTCCACCGGCCTTTCGTGGAACCTTGAGTTTTCTAGAGATCTTTATGATTCCGAAGTAGGCATGCTTTCTAATCTTGTGTATCTCCTCAATAAGGTATTCCTCTCAAGTTTTTTAAGGGATGAGAGGATTTGGACCTTGGATTCATCGGACAAATTCTCTTCCAAATCCCTATACCAGTTCCTAACTCAAGAATGCTCCCCCATAATCTCTTTTTCCTTAAAAAATTGTGGAAACTTTCTGCGCTTCTTAGGGTCAAAGCTTTTGCATGGACTACATCCCTTTCGCATTAACACCATGGATTTATTGCAAAGAAGAAGGCATTTCATGCAAATTTCTCCTAATTGGTGCATGTTTTGTCGAAAAGATGGTGAATAAGCTAAGAACTTATTTATGCATTGCTCCTTTTCTAAGGCAATTTGGAATCACTTTTTCTTCAACTTCAATCATAGTTGGGTCATGCCTTATGAGCTGTTGGATCGCTTCACTCCATGGAACTCGTGGGGTATGAGTGTTAGGGGCAAATGCTTATGGGACTGTTTAATTCATGCAGTTTTGTGGGGAATTTGGAAGGAAATAAACTTGAGAATTTTTGAAGGGAAGGACAAGAGCACCTCCGAGGTAATTGATTCTATTGTTAGAAAATTAAGAAGCTGGTTGTTTGTTACCAAGGAGTTTAAGGGCTCTCTCTCTCCGGGCTTGTGAGGGATTGGGTGTCTAGTATTTCCTCCAACATTTCTTTGGGAGATAGGATCCTCGTGGATTGGCTGCCCCCTCCTCCTGACACCCTTAAGCTCAATTTTGACTGTTCCTCAAAAGGCAACCCAGAACCGACATGATTTGGCTTGTTGTGAGGGACACGACTATTGTTCAGGCTAGTCTAAGTCCTCTTGGCTTATGTGATTCTATAAAGGCAGAAGTGATGGGGTTGCTTATGGGGCTTCGTGAGCTTCAAAAGTTAAGGGCTTCTAAAGCATTGATTGAGGGAGATTCAACAGTTGTTATTGGTTGGGGTTTGGGTTTGGGTCATAGCATTGGAAATATAGACATTTTATTTATGAGATTCGAGACCTTCTAGTTGCTTTCGACTCCTTTCTCTCCTATGTCCCACGGTCTCGGAATGCGATGGCTAATTCTCTAGCTAATTAAGGGGTGGGATTGGACAATGTTTTTAGTGCTAATGTTTTGCCGGATTTCTTAGTGAGAGCTTCAACCCCTATTGTATTTTATTTTTCGTCTTCTTTTTCAAAAAAATAAAATCGTTAATTATCCAAAAAAAGTGAAGAAGAGAAAATAATTTCAATTTTTTCAAAAAATAAAAATAAAATTAGTAAAATCCCTCAAAGGACTGTAACCTATCGAAAACGAGAGACTTAATATTTTACTCGTCTCTTGAACACCTTTGAACCACCAAACTTGGATGAATTTTTCTTATCTTAGGTTGTAGGGTAATGTTCTCTTACAAAAATTCCAAGAGAATGTTTTTTTTAAGGTAGAGCAACTAGACTAACAATACAGATTCACAAATGATTGAACCTATTAGATTTGGTTGGTCCTCATACAAATGATATAATGGTGAGGTTGTGTGTTTTACCATGAAGCATCCCAGTGGCAGACTTGCAAAGGATTTATGACCTAGACTAGAAAATTGGTTTGTAAACCCACATGATTTTCTCTTTACCTTTTGTTGAAGTTAATAGCTGGTTAGTGTATATGTAAATGGTTCATTCATTGTTTTGTTTATTCATGGGCTTGGTTAAATATACCTAACCATGACATATATATTTTAATTTTTTAATTTATGTAAAAAATTATTGGAACTTGTAGCGACACCCATAACATGTTCAGAATGGTTTGTTGAGTTTGGAGGAATATAATCCTGTTATTTCCATTGGTTACTTTTCATATCTGTTTTGTTTAAGGAAATTGTTGTTCCATCAAATTTGGAAGGAACTTTGGTGGGAGGACCAAAATGTTTCATTCTCATTCCCTTGCATGTTTAGTATATCCTTGCAAAAAGATGCCATGGTATCTGATGTCTTTTCTAATTCTTTTTTGGGTCTTTCTTGGAATCTTCTTTTTTCTAGAGACTTATTTAAGTGGGAAGGGGATTTGTTAGTGTCTTGCTTGATAACTTGAAAGATGTCTTTGTTTCCAATTTGTTTAGTTACAAGAGGATTTGGATCCTTGAGTCATTTGGAAAGTTTTCATCTAGGTCTTTTTTCTTGGCTTTAACCAAAGCTCATAATTCTCGTGGCTTCTTCCCGCACAAAAAGATTTGAAAACCTCATGTGCTTCCTAGGGCCAAAGTTTTCACATGGACAACGGCTCTCAATCGCATCAATACTATGAACATGATTTAAAGGAGAAGACTTTTGTTAGCATTATCTCTTCACAGGTGTCTGTAATGCAAAATGGAAAGTGAATCTATGAAACAAATCTTCTTTTATTGTAGTTTTGCGAAGGGAATATGGAACTACTTCCACTTTGGCTTGCAATGCATTTGGGTAATGCCTGACTAGTTGCTACCCTTTATTTTGCAATGGAGTTGTGGAGATCTTGGAGAGTGTGGGAGGCTTTTAGGGCTGTTTTAATGCATGGAGTTCTCTGGGGCATATGGAAAGAAAGAGATAATAAAATATTTGAAGGTAAAAATAGAAGTTGTAATGAGGTGGTGGACTCTATTATTAGAGAAGTGGGGAACTGACTTCTTGTCACAAAAGAATTTAAGGGCTACTCTCTATCGGAGTTTATGAGGGATTGGCTTACTAGAATCTCTCTCAATCCACCTCGGCTGCATAGAATGGATTTAAATTGACAGCCCTCAAATGTTGGAGGCCTCAAGCTCAATTTCGATGAGTCCTCTAAAGGAAACCCGAGTCTTGCTAGGTTTGGGTTCATGGTAAGAGATTGTAATGGAAACGTTATCCATATTCTTTGTGGGCTATTAGGAGTTTGCAACTCCACAAAAGCGGAGGTTCTTGGTCTCCTTATGGGACTACATGATCTTAAAAGTATGGCATTTGAGGGTTGCATTGTAGAGGGGGATTTGGCTATTGTTATTGGATGAGGTTTGGGGAGATGTTTTGGCTCTTGACAAGTAGCCTGATTTGTAAATGAGATTCAATAGTTATCTAGTTTGTTAGGTACCCATCTTGTTCATGTCCCGAGGGAACAAAACACTTTGGCTGACAAGCTTGCCAATTGGGGGGTTGGATTATCTTCCTTGTTTTCTTGTATGTGAGAAGGATCCTGTGCTTAAATGTAAGCACGACCCTTCGCTTGCATGATGCGTTTTTGGGAGAGGCCAAGGGGTCAGCCTATGATGCCAGCTCGAACTCAAAAACTTGAAAACACTGAACAAGACAAGATGAAGCTTGGAGAAGACTCGACCAGCCCAAAACGTGTGGAGAAAAAAATTAATTCTATTTCTTCAAAAATGTTGGATCCCCAATTACAAAGAAAAACCCCTTTTAAATGACCTATAATCCTACCTTCTATAAATTAGCTACTTTCCCAAGTCTTAGAAATCAAATATATCTTCTCCTAATCAAATATAATAGAATCCTAATAAAATAAAGCACTAAAAAGAAACAAAATAAACAAAATCTAAGAATTCTAATGAAACACCGTTTTCTAATTTTGAATTTTTTATATGGGTCCCACGTTCCTTAGTTGTCCAACATGTGGCCTGCATCAGTCACCCCGGGTGGGTGGAAACTCTCCCTTGAGTTTTAGAACAATGTGTCTTCTTATTAATCATCAAGACACTTGCTTTCTTGAATTCAACATTCATTTTCTCTGGATTTGTAATGTTGATTTCCCATCCTTCTTCAACATCAACAGCTGTATCAAGTGATGAGAATGACTCATTAGAAAACTCACCACGAGGGCCGACCTTGTCAATTGCATCAACAATCATAGTCTCAATTATCTCATCATTGCTGGAGATAATAACTTTAATATCATCACACCCTTTAACAGCCTTGGGTTTCTTCTCATCAGTCCTAAGGTCGAGTACTCCATCCGTGGGGGCCTTGGAGGTTTCTTTGAAGTTGATGCAGCATTTCATGACAGGCGAAGGGGACAACTCGTCATTGTAGAATGATAAATCAAGATCTGAAACTAGAGTAGGCTGCAACTTAGTTGTTTTCATACCACTCAATTCTTCTAACAAATCATTGTACTCATCACATATATCTTCATCTTCATCGAACACAGGCTTGTCATAAATTGGTAACGATAAAAGCTTTTCTTTTGACTCTCAAAATATGGATTCCATTTCAAATGGCTCTTCGCATGAAGCACATGTATGAAATGGCTTTTCGAACACCTCATCCTCATATTCTTCTGGAGTTCGGCCTTTGAGTAGCACGATGCATTGGGTAAGGTCTTCAATGTATCTCAAAATTTCAAAATCTTTTCATCATGGGTAAAGCCATGGAACCTGCTCTGATACCAACTGACGACAGCTTGAACTCAAAAATCTGAAAAATATTGAACAAGACAGAAGAGGAAGCTGGGAGAAGATTCGACCAACCCAAAACATGTCAAGAGATCCACAAAACGTGTGGAGAAAAAAAAAATAATTCAATTTCTTCAAAAACGTTGGATTCCCAATTACAAACAAAAACATTTTAAATAACCTACAATCCTATCTTATCTAAATTAGCTACTTTCCTAAATTTTAGAAATCAAATATATCTTCTCCTAATCAAATATAATAGAATCTTAATCAAATAAGACACTAAAAAAGAAACAAAATCTAAGAATCCTAATAAAACACCATTTTCTAATTTTGAATTTCTTTATATGGGTCCCACCTTCCTTAGTTGTCCAACATGTGGCCTGCATTTGCTCATTTGGGAGAGGCCAAACGGGCCAGCCCATTTGGGAGAGACCAAGGGGCAGGAGCGTGGCTCAAAACTGGACAATATCATGCAAGTGAACCCGGGGCATTACAAGCACTATCCCTAGAAGTTGTGTAAGTGCTTTCTCCTCTTTGTTGTAATAGTAGCTTGTAATTTTCTTTCCTCATTTTGGATTAAATTTCACAGTTAATTATCAAAAAAGAAGAAGAAGAAGAAGTTTAGCATTAGACCCTTCTTGTTACATCAGAGCGTATCAACTCTTCATCATTTGATACTTCTAAAGTTGAATAGGTTGGATTAGTTTGACTTATATATTGCTAAGTTTTGTTCTCCTTTATTGTGATTCAATGTTATTTATATCCTAATGTCATACAGGTCACAGATTGGTGATTATAAGATTTTTGCTTGCTTATAAGAAAGTTAGTAACCTGTGTTTTATTATCTTGAGAAGCTTAAAAAAAAAATAAGGAAAAATAAACATTTACATGTACCATCCACACACACACACACAAAAGGAAAAAAAAAACATTGACATGAACTTGTATCACTGAGAAAACATGTTTTTAATTCTAATGTTCGTTATTTTCTTCTTGCCCCCTCAAAAGGGATCTTTCTGTGCGAGCACTAATAGAGTAGTCCTCATTCTTTAATCAAAAAGTTTGCTATTTTTTCCTGTAATTGTTTTTCACCCTCAGCTAATAACCTTTTTTTGATCTTGTGCAAAGGTATGAGATTTATTTGCATAGTTCTTTTTGCTGGTTTTTCTGCTGTACTGTTCTGAATTTATTCTTAACTGTCTATTTTTAATTCTAAAAAGTTACCTCAAATGCTCAAATGTCATGAGCAAGTTCTAATTGCAATCTATTTACTTATTTGCAGATTTTATTTTTATTTATGGCTTCCTTTGTATCTGAAATACTATCTCTATTTTCTATTAGGGCATTCACAAGGAAGAAAGGAAGGAGTAATGTTACTGTGGATGACCTTGTACGCGTTATCACCCCTAAGGGCAGAGGTGAGTTTTTGTTTCTTATGCCATTTTTACCACTTCTGTTCTAGTTCTCCACATCGGGACATCTGGCTATAAATTTTGATGCCTTGTTCTAGTGTTTTTTTTGCTGTTACAATGTCTGGCATTTCTGTCTCAAGCATCCTGTTGGTCTAATCACGATATTGTTTATACAAAAATATGATTGTAACCATAGTATCAAATGTCTTAAAATATCTTATATGCCTCTCCATGTCTACCAGGACCAACACGACATATTCCTAGCATTATAAAAATTCATTTTTCGGTCGACATGATGTACGATGTCAATGTGTTGAGCGAATATTCCCCTTTCACAGTGTATTATTTACTAATGTTGACATTGTATTGTTATGATAAAAAATTATGCGAAAAAT
>JAOXJP010154373.1:0-13040 GCA_025762735.1 Platanus orientalis
TTCTTAATGTGCACAAAACGACAAAATACCCCTAGAAACAGACCCAAAACAGTTTGTCTTTTGAGTCACTCTCCAGATTGCACAAATGGGTTGCACTTTGGCTGCTTTCAGATTGAATTCGAAACAATTTCACAACAACATTTGTGTGTTTGATCGTTGTAATCATTGGAAATAGTTGAACAATTGTGTTATATGTTTCTTTCAATTTTGTCATATCTTAGAGCCTTATGTGAATTTTAACCATTAGAAATCGTATGCGTCACTTGGATGGTCGTGTTAATTAAAAAAAAAAAAAAAAAAAAAAAGAACATCCCTATTAGGCCATTAATATACAATTTTTCTTTGAGTATTACTTAGGCGCACTACTTCTTCTTCCGACCCTTTTTTTTTTTCCTCCAATTATGTTAGTAACGTTGAAAGTTTCCAATCACTCTCTTCCTTCCCTTAACCGTTGGGCGATAGGTTGACAGTTCAGAATTCGTCTAGGTCTAGCCAACTAACCCATGAAAGAGGGTGAAATACATTTTAAGGAAACTGACATTCATGTCACGTCTGAGTCATAGTGGCTAACTTTTATTTCCCTAATTTTGAATCATATTTGAATAATTCAATAATTAATTGTTTATATCTTATTTGAATTTAATATACAAACATAAATATTTTAAAAAAAAATTAAGTCAAAAAACGTGAGACAATGAAAGTCATGCTTTGTCTGCCACAAACAAAAGAAAAGAAGAAAATAAAGGAAAGGAAATGGTCAAAGGAAACGTGATACCGTGTGCGAGTACAGGAATGACGCGCTTACGTGGGATGATAAATTAAGGCAGGCTCATTTCATAGACCATGAATACGTTAAATCAATCACTTAGCTGATTACTCAAAGGGTGCCAATGCCTTCTTGTCCCCAGTGGTTGCGACATCATTACTTTTAGAGGATTTAGAGGGGTCACACATTCAATTCCCCCTTGTAACAATAATGTCTACCAGCTAGTACTATCTGCCTCTCCCACCACCACTTATATTAAGGCAAAAGGGATAAAGATTTAAGAGACCTGATGTATGTGGTATAGTCCCTTGTCGAAGTTGGATCATAATTGTATTGATAGCCCCACCACATCTTCCAATCTTATTTCAGTGTGGCGTTACGCTGAGCCGGGTTTAGAATTGGACCGGCATCGTGGATGCCAATACATTACCTTCTAAAACTGAATCATGCCAGAGGGGGAAAATACCAAGTGTTGGCTTGAGTACCAATCTTGGCTATCACATGGGCAGCATCATTTTTAGCTCTGAAACATTCATAACTGGGAAAAAAAAAAAAAATAGAAGTCCTGACGGTATTTTGTGGGACATGTGAATCCAATAATTCTAATTAATCCATGAATTTCAAAATCTTAAAAGTCAAGTAATTTCAATTAATAAAATCAAAACCAAGTGATTCAAGACATAGGGGTAACAGTATTGTATTTCCTGAAGATGGTTAAGGCCTCCCACAAGATTGTGCAAGAGAGCATGTCAAGCTACTTCCAGGAAACAACAAAGCTTGAAATCAACTTTTTGTCTCTCAAATGACTTATATTAATTGACAAAGACATATGATACCTCCCTATCTAACTTATTACCCTTTCAGAGTTGGGTGTTCAAAAACATTTATTAAAAACTGGTCCAAATTTTTCAAAAATTTTGGTAGAGTCTCCCCTTGTCAAGTTGTTTATCAAATGTAAAAACCGAGTCAAGAAAACAATAGTACTACCATCAACTAAGTGGAGGTTTCTCTATGAGAACACACTTGCATTGAGGTGGTTTTCTAACCCGAACATGCAAAGCAAGACTCCTCTAGGAGGTGCTAATATCCAAAGGTTGAGAAGGGCTTTGTATCTTTCAACACATACCCAAAAAGAAAGAAAAATAGATGGAAAAAGAGGTCTTCAATGGCTACATTTTCTCCAATTTTTTTTTTCTTTTTTTTTTCTTCTATGTTCTTAGTTCATTCTCTGTTTTGAGCCCAATTTGGTTCCCTATTCGCAATTGGGTCTTTTAAGGCCATTTCTCATCATTTTATAATGATAATGGTCTCCAATCCCATCTCACCAACTCTCTATACGTGATCATTTCTTGGTGGACATCAATCTAGACTTGCATTTATAATTAGACCTTTCCCAAGTGAGATGTGGGCACAAAATAGGCTAGCTTTTTTAAGCAAGCTTCGTTACAGATATTTTGGGCATACGCTACTAAGCCCAACCCATCCGCGATTGAGCTTAGTCAGAGACCACCTCTAGTGAGATCGGGCCTTGATGGGTCTTAATCGCGATTCAATGTATAACACCCTGCATATGTTTACATGTACATAATATGATCATAGATGAATAAATTATGATAAAATGTTTTGGCATAATTATTTTTGCAAATGCTAATCTTATTAGTCATATGTTGACATACATAAGTAAATGAGAAAATTGGATTAAACATAGAAGGGAAAGAAGGAAAAAATAAATCATGGATTTGACAAATCATGAAGTTGTCTTAATTAGTAATTTGGGGTAACTTTAGAGATAAAATTATATCAATTTCATATTAATCAACTTGTAAACTATATACCATTAGAAATCTGTAGGCGTCTACTTTTCAATGCAACAAATGGTGCATAATTTAAAGCTTTTCAGAAGATGTTATGAGGGTTTTTGTACAAGGTGTCTAAACTGGGAAAGGTTTGGAAGGTTCAAGCGCTTGAAATGAAGTTGGAGCGCTCAAAACTTGAAGTTCGAGCATTTGAAAATGAAAGTTCAAGTATTCTAACTAAGTTAGCATTCAGGAAATTCCTAGTTTGAGAGCTCAAATCGCATAGACAAGATTTTTGAAAATTGTAAACTTTCATTTTTAAGCCAACTAGGGTTTTCACTTTGCTTAGGACTCTTGTAGAAGCTTTATAAACCCTAAAAATCATCCAATATCAACCTAAAAACATAAAGAAAGAGAGAAAGAGAAATAACAAGGAAGAAAAGCTAGGTTTTGAAGAAAGCTTTGAAATTTTGGAGAAAAACTTGAAGAAGAAAAAACTGCACAAAACTTGGATTTTTGTTGTGTTAAGAGGCAAGTAATCACATACAATATACACATTTCTATTATTTGTTTGGTATCTTAGAGCTTTGGTTGATAAGATTTAAGTTTTAAAATTGATCCTTCATTTTTAAGTCTTGATTTCTTAAAAAAAATATATATGAGAACTTTGAAAGTTTATGTGAATTTTGCAAATAATTGCATAAAGAATACCCTTTTTGTTCTTTGTTTAGGATCTAAAAGCTTTGTTGGATAAGAGTTAAGTTTTAAAATCGATCATTCATGTTTTAAGCCTTGATTTCTTAGAAGGATATGAGAAGTTTAAAAGTTCTGTGAATTTTGCAAGTAATTACATAAAGTATACACCTCTTTTTCCCTTATTTAGGTTCTTAGAAAATCCTTGATAAAAATTGAAGTTTTTTAAGTTGATCCTTCATGGTTAAATGATCAAATATCTATGTTTTTGGTCATTGAGATTTATGGGTTACAAGTTCTGCAAGTTTTCTTAGTTATGAAATATTACTACATTTTTAGCCACATATTTTTATTGTTCTTAGAGGAATATTATTAATGTTTTATCTAATTTAGTTAAAGGATCATTAGTCATACATGATTTTCTATAAGCTTAAGTATTGTCTATGGTTAACCATGATTTTAAGAAAAAATATTCTTAGTTTATGCTTAGATTGGGTCAAACAATTTCATGTCTTATTATATGAATCAATCATGAGTTTAGTATGAATTTTATGAAAATAAAATCATAAATTTCAAAAACAGAGAAAGAGTTCTTTTGAAAAAAGCTAAGTTTGTTTAGAAAAGAATTATGCATCAATGCATATATTGTCAAGTTGTGAAATATGGCATGCGTAGTACTGTAAAATTTTGTATGAAACCTTCATTAGCTCAAGTTTATATCTAGACTATTTATAAGTTGTGCAATATGTCAAGTTTTAATTTATTGTAGTGTATGATATTTTCGGTATGATTAGAACAAGGTATGTGATCATTTTGTTGTTAGATGTAAGTTTTGATAAGTTCAGTTTAGAGAATCCTTGTGATTTGTATTTTGAAATTTCATAGGAATTATATGATTGATGTGATTTATGTTATGAAATCTTTATTATTAATGATTCAGAGACCTATATTTGAAGAAGTTAGTGATTATTACTTCTGAGATCCATTATGGTTTATTATTTCAGAGATCCTTTATGATTTATTGTTTTAAAGATCCCTTATGGATTATATATTTAAGGATCTCTTGTGGGTTATGTGTTCAGAGACCTTAGTGGTTAGAGAATGGACACCCATAGTGGTTATATCTTTGGAGACCTACTAAAAGGTTATGTATAAGAGACTATTACTATTCGAGACCTATTCACAGGTTTTGTATATGAGAAAATCTTCTATGATTTTATTTGAAAATTAGTAGATGGTTATGATCAAGAGAAAATTAGTGGTATGGAGATCTTAAGAGAATTACATGTGAAAGGAGTGTTAGAACTTTAGAAGCTTCATAAGTACTATAGAAAATTAGATGTGCCTTATAAGAAAACAACATAAGAACCATACACATAAATAAAGTTTTGTATGAATAAAATTGCATGAAAAGTATAAGTATGAAGTGAAATTCCAATATTAATCCTAGAGGGGGGGTGAATAGGATATTTTAAAATTTCTTTTAGATTACCCCAAATTCAATTATTATTTAATTACTTAAGTTAGTCCCAGTGTTATGCTACAATTGAATTGTGCACATGAATATTTATAATGTTATGGTGTGTAAATGCTAAATTGTATTGCATGTGAAGTTGTTCCAATGAGTGCAATGCTTGACAATTTTAATGCTAAATGAAAAGGCAAACCACAAGCAATCACAAAGTATACAAGATGTATAGTGGTTCGGCATAACGGCCTACATCCACTCTCAAAAAGCTCACCACTGAGCTATGTAATTTTATTAAGATTGAAATATTAAAATCAAGGCTAAAATTAAACAAAATCTTAATCTACTTGTCAAGCAAGCTAACTAACAACCGATGTCTCCAGAGGGTGTGGTCTATGGTTTACTCTTTCGGTGTCTCCAGTGGAAGAGCTAAGGGTTTATACTATCAGTGTCTCCCGTAGTAGTGCCAATTCTCTAGGTGTCTCTGGCGGGAGAGGTCTCAATAACTCAAATAAAAGTTAAAGGCAAAGATTACCTCTTGAACATTTGTATTGCCTTGCATACAAGTTGGGATTTCTCCTCCTTGAGCAAGATGTGACTATTGATCCCCAAGGCTTCTTAATTGGCTCCTCAAGCTATTTGAGCCAATACCGGTGGATTGCTTCTCGTTGAACAAGGTGTGACTATAGAACCCACTATCTTTTTCACAAGGGTATAGACAAACCTTGAATCCCTCTTCTTGATGATTGGTCTAGGTAAGAACAAAAAGTAAGATAAAGGATGGTCTTTGGGTATAGTTTTTCCTATCTAGGTTTGCAGAGAGATTTTCCAAAAGTTAGAGAGCCAAATCTCTCATAGTTTTCCCAAAACAAGAGCTAGGAAGCTTGGATTTTGTTCATGACCATTACTTGGCTCTTTGGAGCTTTTTGTCTCTTATGTTGAATGAACATAACTTGTGTCCATCATATTAGAGCATTCCCCAGTGGCCAATTAAGATGGGTCATTTATTTAGATCATTTTTATGACCATTATCATGAATCTGGGAGCTATGGATGAATCCTGGATCAATTCAAATGCTGATATGTCTTAGATTGAAACTCCTAAGAGTTGCTGGTTCAATCCCAGATTGATCTAGGATCGATCTAAATAAGTTTGAATCAATCTAAAGTCATAGTAAACAACCCCAAACCCCTTAGGAAAGCTCTAGTGACTTAGGATCGCCCCTCCTTGGTTTGAAAAGGTCCATGGACCTTTGTGCAACCTCTATGGATCCTTGGTTCACCGTGGCCATACCACTTTACCTTATTTACCTTTTGAGAGTTTGGAATGAAATGTAGACCCTTTGGAATGTTTTGCAAGCTCTTGGATTGATCTTGGGCTTTTTTTAGAACTTGATGATGATCTCCATAATGCTTGGACCCAAGAACCTCCTAGACTCTAACATGACTTCACTCATGCCCTAGTCTATACAATAGATGTATTTTACAGTTTATGGAATTTACAACACTTTACATTTACAATCTCCCCCTTTGGCGATTCCATAACAAAACTTAAAATATATGAAAATGAAGTACAAAATGATTATTACAATGATTACATGAACTCCAACTCTAGCTATATGTCTTTAATTAAATTCTTTGGCTCTCTCCCTTCATCTATGCTCAAGCTTTGCATAGTGTTGTTCTTCATTTGCAATGTGCTTTAGCTTTAAGTTCCTGAAACTCAGTTGACAAAAATATATCTTTCTCAAACCAAGATTAGACTAGTTAAATGATAAAGTACAATGAACACACAAGCAAGCATGTGATTGGATATAAGTATGATGAAATGCATATGCCATGGAGCGAAATGTCAAGTATAGTGAATGAGCATAAGTGCAAGTGATATGAGTTGAGCACAAATAGCCTTAAGTTGTTTTACTTGATCATTTATTAGATAAATGGTATTTGTTGACATGAAAGTTCCATTAATCTTTATATTTTTCTCCCCCTAACTTTTTCAAATCATTTTAGCTCCCCCTTAGTTTGACATCCAATTTTAGTCCAACATTGCTTTTGATTTTCAAAATTTTTAAATTTTCAATAGTTTACATTTTCTAGATTATATACTTCTCCCCCATTTTGTCATGGAAACCAAAGATATTATATGAAATGCATACCATGTGAGATGTCATAAATATGGAGAGATAGCACATCATAGTAAAAATGGTTATGAAATGTAAAGGGCAACCCAGTGTACGAGGCTCAAATGATTATGACCCAATTGTTATGAAATGTGGATCATAGAAAAAATGGTATTTCCATTAATTCCCAAAAGATTTACAAGTTTAAGTTCCAAAATAACAGGGAATACATCAAAATGCATAAAAAACTAGAAACTAGATGAGGTCTATACATCCTCATCACTCTCCTCATCCTCCTCACTAGCGAGAATGTTAAGGACGACTCTAGGTGCTGGGGCTCAAGAGGGATCAACAATGCTCTCAATGTGAACAAGCCTCTGATTCATGCTTTCCACCTTCTTCCCAAGGTCGTCGAAACACCTGAGAATGTACTTGAAGTCACTATGAATATCTTGGATCAAGGTCGAGAGTGTAGGTGGTAGAGTCATTGAGAGTACTAGGGCTGCAGCCTCTGAAGTAGTGGGAGCTAGAGGAGCTAAGGGTATAGAAGCGGAGGATCCAGCTGCTAATATAGGCTCTGAAGCTGGTGGTGGAACCTCTGCTAGTGCAAGAACATGAATAGGAGCCAGGATAAGCTGAGCTGCCTCTCAAGCTACCTGAGCTGTCTGTGGCTTAGTTCATCTCTTTACTCCTCCCTCATTCAACATCCGATGGACTATGCCATCATCAATAGGAAGTCCTTGTGGAAGGACCACTACATTTCAGAGAAAAGTCACTCTGCACTACTCTAGTAATTAGGTGATCATCACCCCATATGGTAACTTCCTCTTAGTGCCAAGGTCTACTAACCTATTCAACATGACGTAGCATATGATGGCTGAGATGTAAAGTTCCTTTCCCTCCATCAAGCTTGCGACCAAATGGACCACGTCATTAATCATGTTAGTCTTGTGGGTTGTTTGTAAGAGGTTATGAACTAGAATTATGTTCAAAAACCTCAACAACATGACACACTCACCGGTGGAGAGATTCCCAAACCATGTGCTCCTCTCTCTATCAAAAAGATTTGAAATGTGGGCTTTGTTAATCCCCATGTTTAGAAAGATGACCGCATTAGCCATGGGGTGAGAAATCCCCAAAAGTATAGAAACTCTATCGGAATTAAGCAACATGTGGGCTACGTAGACTTTAGTCTCAAATGAAAGCTTATTATAGTTTGTATTATGCACATTGGCGAAGAAGATGAGCACCACCTCTTGTTGAACACCCCTTTTGATGATGGTGAGTTGTTTCCACCCATCATGGAGAACTTGTGTGGCAATGGTGAAGTCCCATAACATGATTTGATTCACGTACCTCTCCACAAAGATCTACTTATTTGAGAAGAAATTCTTGTAGTTATCTAATGCCATGGAGTCCTTTAGCACTCCATAGTTGACAGAAGAGGTTCTAAGGTGCTTTATCTACTCCTTCACTCATAGTTGAGCTTTTCCCAAATCGTGTTTTGACATTGTGTTGGCTTGGGGAATTCAAAAATCCAACCAAAATGGAGAGTTGGGAGAGGGAAAATAGGAATGGATTGATGCTAGTTCGATCTTGGATCAAACTGGGGTTTTTCCACCTTTTTAAAAATGAAATGACATTCCATTTTTCGCTGGTACTACCCATTTATATCGATCCAAAATGAAATCTTTTTGGAAAAAATTCTAAATTGCCACTTTTTCTAGTCGGTTCCACCTCAAGCATCCCTCAATATATAAATCAATTTATTTTAGGGAGTTTTGTCGATGTGACTTTACATAGAACACATCCCGATTGAGCCTCAAAGATATTTGAATCTTTTTTAGTCCAAGGCCTTTATGAGGATATTTTTCAGTTGATCCTCAGTTGATATATACTATAGAGATATTGTTTTCTCTGCAACCAATTCATGAATGAAATGGTGACGAATATCTATATGTTTGGTTCTAGAGTGTTGGGCCTGATTTTTGAAAATTTGGATTGCACTTGAGTTGTTGATGAATAGATTCATTGTAGATTGAGACAACTCAAAATCCACAAGCATCTACTTCATCCAATGCAATTGAGTGCATCCACTCTCAGCGGCAATGTATTATGCTTTGGTTGTCGATAGTGATATGGAATTTTGCTCAATTTCTTACGTAAAAGCATTCACACTTGTGCTTTTATGATTGTCAACATTGTTAATCCAATCAACAACTGAAAAGATAGGTAATACTAGTGTGGTATCAAATGGATACTAGAGGCCGAGGTTGATTGTCCCATGGACATATCGCTGCTTTTAGATGCGATTCCATTAGTGCTGCTTAATATCTTGCACATACATCTACACTAAAGGCTTTGTCGGGTCTACTTGCTATTAAGTATAGGAGACTCCCTATGATACTCCTATATCCAGTAGGATCAACATCGACTCCATCGAGATCCTTAGTAATTTTCTTGCTAGTACTGATTGGAGTATCAACCGATTTAGACTCCAAAAGTCCAAACTTAGATACTAGATCCTTGGTAAACTTGGATTGATTTAGAAATATTTCATCTAATATTTTCTTGATCCATAATCCCAGGAAAAATCATAATTTGCCCTCTATACTCATTTAAAATTTTGATTTCATCGTATGGGCAAACCAATGTGACAACTCCTCACAAGTGGACCTAAAGAAGATGTCATCCACATAGATTTGAGCTATGAGTATGTGACCATCATTTTCCTAAATGAAGAGTGTTTTGTCAACACTTTCCCTAATGAATTGATGATCTATTAAAAACTTGGTTAATTTGTTGTACTAAGCTTTAGGTGCTTGCTTTAACCCATACAGTGTTTTCTTTAACCTATATACATGATTTGGCATGTGAGGATCTTTGAATCATTTTGGTTGTTTAACATATATTTCTTCTTAAAGTATTCCATTTAGAAAAACACTTTTTACATCTATTCGATATAATTTGAATTTCAAATAACATGCAATAGATAGCAAGATTCGAATTGACTCGAACCTAGCTACAAAAGCAAAGGTTTCCTTAAAGTCAATTCCTTCTATCTGAGCATATCCTTTAGAAACTAACCGTGTTTTGTTTCTTATGATGGTTCCATGCTCATCCATCTTGCTTTTAAAGATCCATTTGGTACCAATTATGTTTTTGTCTTCGGGTTTCTCAACAAGGTACCATACATCATTCCTCTTGAATTGATTTAGCTCTTCTTGCATAGTTATTATCCAATCTGGATCATTGAGAGCTTCTTTTACTTTCTTAGGCTCAACCTTAGATGTAAAATAAATGTGACTAATGACATTCTCAAGTTGTCTTCTTGTTTTAACACCTTTTTAGGATCTCTAATGATGTCTTTCGATGAGTGTCTCGTGGTTATTCTCTTTTCTTTGGGACGACTTCCTCATAATTTGTTTCCTCGGACTCACTCCTAGAGTCATATGAGATAACATTTCTAGGAACTTGGGTTCCTATTGAGGGTTTGCTAATCTCTCTTTTTCCTTGTTTGTTTGAGTCTTTGTGTGGTCATTTATGATAACATTTATAGACTCTTCCATGCCAGAAGTTCTTTTGTGATATATCCTATAGGCTTTGCTTCTAGTGGAATATTCAAGATCCCTTCATCACTTTTGGAATCAAACTTTTCCAAATTTTCTTTATCTCTTAAGATGTAGCAAGTGCTTCCAAACACCTTGAAATACTTCAAATTTGGTTTTTTTCATTCCGCATTTCATATAATGTTTTTGAAGTAACCGGCCTCAAGTGCACCCTATTGCTTATATTGCAAGCGGTGTTTATGGCCTTGGCCCAAAACATTTTGGGAAGGTTTTTACTAGAGAGTATAACTATGGCCATATCTATAAAGTCCTATTTTTTCTTTCCATTATCCCATTTTGTTGGGGAGTTTTGGGTGTGGAGAATTCATGTTTGATTCCACAATCATTATAAAAGTTTGAAAATTTTCTATTTTCAAACTCTCTTCCATGATCATTACGAATTCTTTTAATGGAGTGTTCTTTTTCAGTTTGCAATCTTATGTATATGTGTACCTAGAGAAATCATTGACCATGACCATGACGTACCTTTTGCTTCCAAGGTTTTTAGTTCTTGTTGGTCCGGCTAGATCCATATGGATTAGTTCCAAGGGTCTTAAAGTGCTTATTTTAGTCAATTTCTTATGGAAGGCTCTAACTTGTTTCTCATGTTGGCAATCAACAAAAAATAGGCTTTCTTGTCTACCAAGCTTGGATATACCAAGAACTAAGTCCTTTTTGCTTAGTTTAGACAAGTTCTTACAGTTCACATGCCCAAGCCTTTGATGCCATAGGCTTGTCCCATCTTTTTATGTGATAAGGCATGTGTTTGGTTTACCATCTCCAAAGATGTAGCAATTGTCACTGATACGAATACCTTTGGCAACAGTTCCTTCTTTGTCTTTTATGTGGCAACCATCGTTTGAGAAGCCAATATCATATCTTAAGTCACAAATTTAACTTATGTTTAGGAGATTGTATTTAAGGCATTCTACAAATAACACCTCTTTTAGTGTTGGGACTTCGGATATTTCAACTATATCCCTATCCATTATCTTAGTTGTGCTCTCATCACCCAAAGCTACATTTCTTTCCCTTCTAGGAACATAGTGTGAGAAAAGATATTTGTCTCCTGCCATGTCTTGAGCAACCACTATATAAATACCAATGTAATACATTGGCCACTTTAAGGGCAGTGTGGACAATAAGACATTTTAATTATCCCTTTTTGACCTAAAATTGTTTTGTTTGCAATATTTTAGATTGAGTCAATTTCTTCTTATTTTCAAGATTTTCTTGTTCAATTCTTTGAAAGAATGTCATTTTTCTAGAATTTTTCTTGCTCAACATCTTTCTATTTTGTTGATAAGATTTGGCTTTTAAGTCATTTACCCTTTTTCTACAATCTACATTCATATGACCAATTAGGACATAATAGTAGCATGTGATTGTAGGGTTTTTAGATGTAGAGGCTTGGAAGTTGTTTTTTCAATAATATCTTCTCTTTTCATTATAAGTGGAGGCATTGTTCTTGAAGGAAGAATGTGGTTTCCTTCCATAGGACATCTTAGATTTTGAAGTTGAGGCTTGAGATGTATCTATGGTCTTCCCTTTGTAGGAAGTGTTGTGCCTATTGTCAAAAGCTCTCGGCTTTTGAAGAGGTACTTGTTCCTTTCTCTTATCCTTAAATCCTTTATGTTTTTGGGACGAGTCTTGGTCTTTAAAAGTGATAGGCTTCTTCCCCTTTTGGAATCGTTCTTCACTATGAGTCCAAGGCTTTTGTTTTGGAGGTTGAGTGGGGTTTTGTAATTTCCATATATCTTTCACAAAAGCATTTGATTGACTCTTGTGGTGATTCAAAGTGTTTGGAGTATTGTATTCAAGTCCATTTCTATCATCACTCTCCTTACCCATTATTATCAACATTTTCACAAATTTTTGGTTTCCTTAGGTAATTATAGAGATTGATTTTCTTTTACCCTTCTCTAGTTCTTTAATTTGTTTAAGGTATTCTAAGGATTTTTGAGCCAATTGGGCACAAGTCATATTTAGCTCTTTGTTTTTCTCAATTAAAGAATTTACTTAACTTTTAAGGTCTAGTGTATCCTCATATGCCTCACTCATCTTGGTTTCTAGAGATTCAACTTTTTCTTTTAATTTTAGAGTTCTGGAATCACATTCATCAACAATTTCTATTTTCTCAAATTCTAGAATCTTATTAGAGAGGATTTCATTTTTCTTAATGAGCTTCATTTTCTCTACTTTCTATTTTCATTTTCTACATTGAGAATTAATCCTAGGTCTATAAGTTTTAAGTCTAAAGAGTTTACCTTTTGTTTTAGGACTTAATTCTCATTTTCTAAAGGTGAACCTTTAGAGTTAGACTCCAATTGTTTGATTGTTTCCCTATATTTGAGGTTCTCATCTAGAAGGTTGAAATTAGTTTTAAGTAATTACACATCCTTTAAGGATTCATCACTCTTCTTATTTAGTTTAATCGATAGTTCTTTATTTTCTTTTCTAAGTTGAGTGACAAGTTTCTCTAGTAAAGAACTCTCTTCAAATACCTTGTCAAAGGCTTCTTAAAGTTCACTTTCTTCATTTTCATTTTTACTTTCACTACTTGATTCATCATTGGAATCATTAGTGC
>JAOXJP010154394.1:0-13039 GCA_025762735.1 Platanus orientalis
CTCTACTCTACTTTACTTCACTTTACTCATTTTCATACAATTAACTTTACTTCACTTTCTTGCATTCTACTAGCAACTTCACTTTCTTGCATTCTACTAGCATCCAAGCAAAGGCTTACTTTATTTTGGTTCAATGAGATAGAAATGTGCAATTAGAATAAAGTTCTTCTTCCACTATATCTACTTAATTATTTCCTTATTACATGCACTGTATGTAGTTTAGGGACCATTGGAGATGCTGCTGCTTGTGTCTTGATTCTGATTGGTGACGAGCCATATCCCATTTAGTTAGATCTTTAAAAGCGTGAAGAGTTTGGTATCATTCTTTGTCAACACCTCATCTAAAGGCGGTCAGCCCATTTAAATGGTCCATATTAATTAGTTGTTGGGCTGTAATTGATTTATTGTTTAATATCAAGCTTTTTGATAGGCTCATCTCAAGTCATACTGATTTATTAATAAAAATCAGTAACAAGGTCATTTTAGGTTTATATGAAATAGTCGTTGATGGTGTATTGGACCGAGAGTGCCTTTACACTCGTTAGATGGTTGTATAGCTGATCCAGGTTCTTAACGAAATGAACCTTGCACAACATCGAAAGAGAAAAAATCAAGGAGGTAGACACCGGCGGGGTACCGGTCTCAAGCTCTCTGATGATCAAGTCGGACGGTTGGGGGATGTAGAAAATGAGCTATCCAAATTAGAATTTCTATTATCTCATACCTGGTGAGTGAGTCGTTACCTATACTTATAGGCTTGAGTAGTGGCATATCAAATGAGATATTGCATGTTTCTTTTCCCACGTTCTTCGCCACGTCTCCCTTTGCTCTCTTTGTCTTTTTCTCAGTATGTCAGGCCAACTATAAAGAATATTCTCCCTTGATAATGACTTTCAAATTATGCCTATCTCTAAGCAAGGAAAGCGGGTTCTCTATCTTTTTTGCCTGTCAGGGGTTTCTGGAAATAGGGTGCCTTACGGTTATGACTAGTCGTTTGGTGTCGAGTGGTTTAGGCAACATCTCGGGAATGTTTCTAGATTATTTGGGGTGTCGGGTGCCAAAGGATGGAGTAAGTAACTTGATATTTCCTGCTTATGCCTCTGTATTGGGAGGTCACTAGGTAGCCAGGCTTCTTGCCAATGACCTTGATCTCTTTTGGGTAGAGGTACCCCGGTTGGGGGATCCTCGAAGATTCCTTAGGTTGGTCTTCATGGGAATCCCTTGGGTCAATTCCTTTAGGGTCAGGACTCCACTAGTTTATTAAGATCAGTTTATAAGGGCCTTGGTATCTTTCCCCATCAGTTTCCCCCCTCATTCCTGAGTCCAGGTTTACATGGCTCGGGAATGCGAACTATTTGTGATTGTTACTTTTCATTTCAGCGCATGTGGTTCACCATTTTTGTTATCGATGTGACATTAATTGGAGACATGTCTTAATGATGGCTTCACATTTAATGGGCTTCGGTAACCGAGGGGGCGTGCTGACACCGGTTACGAGTTATATCAAGCGTCGTATCTCTTCAGATCCCTAAGTCATTGGATGGTTTTGTTTAAATCCCTCAATAATTTTGAGATTCGCGCATCGCCTCGATTCTCAGGTTAATTTCACTATCCCTTGAATGCGCAACACATGTAGGGTCAGGGATACTCGAAATTTCCTATAAATACCTCCCCTAGTATAGGGGTTCATTTTCTTTATTAGTCTTAACATTCTCTTGTGCTTGTGTCTACTTCTTGGGTTATTTTAGGCAAGTTCTCCCTTTATCGGCACTTGATTGTTGCTATTTCCAACATCTGTTGCACTTCCAGGATGTTATTCTTCATCGTTTCCAGCGTCCTTCTTACTTCCGAACACCTATTCCTCATCCAGGTATTTAGTTTCTCTTTTATAGTTTGAATCTCATTTTACCGTGTTTTTCATTCTGTCATTTGTTAGATTCTACTGTGTTAGCTTACCCATTTACTTTCCATTTTTTCAGCGTCTTCGTGTTTCATCATCTTCTTTTTTCCTTTCCTGTAAACCTCTACCTAATGGTGTCTAGGGATATTGTTGACCAGATGGTCGACGAGGCTGACGACTTGTCAGAGGTTTGTCAAAACCTTGTGGAGCAGGCCACCGAGCCTGCTCTATCTAACACCTAAGAGGCGGCGAGGGAGATTGCCCTTGAGCAAGATTTCACCGCTGCTAGCTATGCCTCCGAGTTGGGGGACTGGACCCTGGCTCGTCTTTGTTCCACATACCTTATTCTTGAGGGGGTCATTCTTTCGGCCCCTAGGAATACCCGACCCTTCGCGGCTCTTGTTGGCAATGTGGTGCTGTATGAGTAGGCCCTTGTGGTGGGTCTTTGATTTCCGATTCATTCATTTTTTTAGGGAGTTGTTATTATGCCTCGGGTTGGCATCGGGGCAATTGATGTCCAACGCCTGACGAATAGCCATATAGTGTACTGTCCTATGGGAATTGACGTTTAAGGGGATGGACCACCTTACCCTAAACTATTTTTTTCATTGCTACTTCCAAAAATAGCAAGAGCTAGGGTGGTTCTAATTTGCTAGTTGGGACTCGACTACAACTTTGGTGACCGGGCTCCCAAGTTCCAACAGCGGGTGGAGGGGCCGGTATTTCTTTATCTCGGGCAAGGGTTGGGAGTACCCCCGGGGGAGGTCCCTCCCATGAGGTTTAACTAGAGTTAGGCATCGATCATTAGCCTCGTAGGTGAGTCATCATTTCTCATTTTTTATGTACTTGTGCATTACTTTTGTAATCTTCTCATTTTTTGTTTCTTCTTATGCATTCGTCTTGTTTTTTTTTAGTCTCGGAGGTAGAAGAGCTATCCCTTGAGGAGGAAGCTCGCATACGGGAGGTTGTGAATCACCCGACCCACGCCTTCCTTGATCTTGTGACTCCTGCGAATAACCATAGGGTTGGATTCAGGCCCAACCTAGGTAACTCCCATTTTCTTTTCTTTCTTTTATTTTCATGTCATCCACTTTGATTTCTTTCCTGCCCCCCTCTTTTTTTTCTTTTTTCTCTCTATGCCCTCCTTTTTTATGGTTAGTTTCTAACATTGGGTCCGCTTTTCCATACAATAATGAGGACGAATAAGAAGTTTCTAGCTCAAGCTAGCAAGCCAGGGTGTGGCCATGACCATGAAGCAGCGGAAATGACACCTTATGCTCGGGGGGCCTTCTAAGGCTCAAGCCCCCGAGGTCACCCCTAAGGTGACACCAGCCCAACCAACCCAGCTAGCACCACCTCCGGCTCACAATGCCTCTATTCTAATTGTGGACTTAGAGGTGGAGACTGTTGGGTCATCTCTAGTCCCATCCACTGAGGGTGAAGTAGCGACTTCCCTCAAAATCACCCTTGCCACTGAGACCTCCCCTCCGCCATCAACAATCGCAACAGCTCCTATTCCCCGGGTGGCACCATCTTTCGATGCAGCCAATACCTGGACACTCTCTTCCTCAGCCCAGAGAGGCAGTCTTCATTCAAGCCCTCATCTTAGCCATCGAAGTCGAGCCCCGGGGGGGACTATCTTTTGGGGGGTGTTCCCCTCGAAGACCTCGAGTCCTTAAGGAAATCTCTCCGCCCTTCTACGTTCCACCAGGAGATGATGCACTATGAGGCTAAGGTATCTATGTTTTTATTTATTTATTTTTATCGTTTATGTGCTTATATTGACTAAGTTATTCTTTATATCTATTTTTCCAAAACGTGGCCCTGATGGCGGCCTTTATCTAGAGGTATAAGGTGAGCGAACAAGTTCAGGGTGAGTTTCAGAATCCCCTTGCCCAAGCTAAAAGTAAACTTAGCGCTACTCATGAGAGCGCCAAAGTTGAAATATGAATCCTCGAGGATAGAGTCAAATGGGCTGAGGGTTCCAGCACTAGCATGGTCGTTTGGGTCACAAAGCATGAAGCCCGCATGGAGGAACTGATGGCGTGATTACGGTCGGCCAAAATGGAGATCACCCGGGTGAGAGATAGACTTGGGGTGAAGAGGAATCATCGTAATGTGGTCGAGGATTCATTTGTCATAACCCTCGGGGAGGTGGTGAGCAAGAAGGTGGCCGATGCCGTGGAACTAGCCCACATCCAAGCCAATGAGGAGAGGGAGAGGGCCACTAAGGTAGCCACTAACAAGTATCTGGCCTTTGATGCCTTCGAGGTCGTCAAGACTGGGTGCTTCCTGAAAGGGTTCGAGAATTTCTGGGAGATGGCGGCCGAAGCATTCCTGGGCTGTGACTTTTCTTCCATTGTTCCTGATGAGGGGGAAAGGCTAGCGAGGAGGCAGGAGGAGTAGGAGCAACCAGCGGGGTGGTCGAGGGCGCCGAAACCACTACCGTAGGGGACAATGTCTCGGGGGATGTCGTTTCGGGGGACGTCAACCCCTCGGTGTGATTGTACTCTCTTTCTTTTTTTCTTTTTTTGTAATATCCTTTTGTAACCTTTTAGTGTATATAAATGAAGTATATTTTTTGTCCCCATCTTTACACATTCTATTCTTGTTGTCTCTTTTCTCGTTGAATTTTTTTAAGTATAGATGTGTGTCATGGTGACTATGTTCCTCCTTGAGTTCCTGCGCATATTGGGATAGGTTGCAATAGGGCTCTTAAGAGTTTAGGGATAGTTAATGAATTTCATTAAGTATGAATACATCTTGGGGTAAATAACCTTTAGCTTGGTAGGGGTAGATGATGGTAACTATTTCTAAGTATGGGTACACCTCGGGGATAATACTCCCTCAACGAGTAGATATAGGTGATGATAGTTTTTTCTACGTATAGATACGCCTCGGGGATAATACTCCCTCAATGACTAGAGATAGATGATGATAATTTTTTTTAAGTGTAGATGCGTATCGGGGATAATACTCCCTCAACGACTAGAGATAGATGATAATTTTTTCCAAGTGTAGATATGCCTTAGGGATAATACTCCTTAACGACTAGAGATAGATGATGATAATTTTTTCTAAGTGTAGATACACCTCGAGGATAATACTCTATCAACGACTAGAAATATATGATGATAATTTTTTTTAAGTGTAGGTATGCCTCGGGGATAATACACTCTCGGCAAGTGAGTGCAATTCCCTTAAATATTTTTTTAGGAAAGAGAAAGAAGACCCATCTGATCTCTTATGGTTTGGGTGAATAAGGGTTCTCGGTGACATTATTTTAGACTTGAGCCCTTACTCCTCACAGGAGCCTTCCTTTAACAATGTCATTGGGCACTCTTATGCCCCCATTTCAATTTTATATGCGAGGGGGGTGTAGCGGTACTTACTTGGTGTTGAAGGGTCGATTTTAGTTGTGATGTGCATGTCTCGATATGCCACTGGCCTCTAGCTTTATTTGTTGAAGTCTTTGTTTTTGCTGATTTGTGAGACTTCTCTTTGCCTTGTGATTTTTTCCTTAAAGGACGGGTCGATCCTACGACTCGGGGTCAATCTTGTGACATGGGGTCAACTTTGTAACCCGATGGCTAATCTTGTAACCTGCGCATGAGGACTTGAAAGGACGGGTCAGTCATGTGACCTGGTGTCAATCTTGTGACCTAAGGGTTAATCTTGTAACTTGGGCACAAGGGCTTGAAAGGATTGGTCAGTCTTGTGACCTGTGGTCAATCTTGTTACCTAAGGGTTAATCTTATAACCAGAGGGCTAATCTTATAACTTGGGAAGAAGGGCTTAAAAGGATAGGTTAGTCTTGTGACCTAAGGATTAATCTTGTAACCTGAGGGCTAATCTTATAACCCAGGCATGAGGCCTAAATTTTTTTTTTAACTTTGCAGAGTAAAAACATTTCATTGACTAAGGTTGAATCATTACATCTACTTTACTGATAGTATTTTTTAAAGTGCTCAACCTTCCATGGTCATGGTAGGGGCTCTCCTTGCATTGTCTTAAGATGATACGTCCCGGGCCTATGACAACTTGTTATCAAGTAAGGTCCCTCCTAATTTGGCCTCAGCTTTCCCTCTGTCAGGTCTTGTGTCACTAGACTCACCTTTTTGAGCACTAAGTCTCTGACTACAAATCTCGTCATCCTAACCCGTGAGTTACAGTACTTAGTTATTCTCTGCTTATAGGTGGTTGCTCAAACTGTGGCATCGTCCCTTTTCTCTTCTAGTAAGTCAAGATTGTTCTTAAGGCTCTCCTCGTTCCTTCCCAAGATTACTCGATTAGTATCACTGCCTCAATCCCAAATGCCAGTAGGAATGGCGTTTCCCCGGTGGAGGTCTTTATTATAGTATGGTACACCCAAAGGCTGCTTAGTAGTTCATCGGGCCAAAGGCCTTTGAAGTCCTCGAGTCTCTTCTTGATAATGCCTAAAAGCATCCGATTGGTGACCTCAACTTGGTTGTTGGCTTGTGGGTGAGCTGGGGATGAGAAATGATTTTTTATCCCGAGTTTTGCACAGAATTTCCAGTACCGGGCATTGTCGAATTGCTTGCTGCTGTCGGTGATGATCATTCGGGGAATCCCGAATCAGCACATGATTGATCTCCACATGAAGTCATGGATGTTTTTCTCAGTGATTTTAGCTTAGGGATTAGCCTTCACCCACTTTATAAAGTAGTTGATGGCTATTACCAAGAACCTCATATGTCCTTTTCATCGATGAAGGGATCTAATAATGTTAATTCTCTATTGGGTAAATGGCTAGGGTCTAAATATTGGGACCAACTCCTCTACGGGCTTTTTGGAGACGTTAGCAAACCTTTGACATTTGTTGCACTTTCAGGTGAGCAGGCCTGCATCTTTTTGCAGGGTGGGCCAATAATATCCTACCCTGATTGCTTTGTGGGCCATTGCTCTACTTTCCGAATGGTTCCCACATATTACCTCATGTATCTCCCGGTGTACGTAGTTAGCCTCTTCTTCGGATAGGCACCTGAGTAGGGGTGAAGCTTCTCTTATATAGGGTGTTGCTGAGGAAGAGATACCAACTCTCCCTTATTTTCACCATTATTTCCTTGTCTTTATTCTCAAAAAATTCCTCATTCTTCAAGTATTTTATAATCTGGCTGGCCCACTCAAGCTTGGGGCTAGCCATGTTGACTTCCTTTCCTCTTCTGCTTCTATGCTTGGCTCGGGCAGACACTCTATGAAGATCCTTGGGTTTAGATTTTCAACTACAGATGATGCGAGTCTGGCTAACCTATCGATTTTTTCATTTTGATCCCGTGGGACTTGTTGTATGGAAAAATGCTGGAATCTGGATTTTTTTATTACCAGAGTGTGGTACTATTTCATCCATTTGTCCTTTGCCTCATACTCCCCTTATACTTGTCCTACCATAAGCTAGGAGTCGTTGTTGACTAACTCACTTGGCTTCGAGGGTGGGGGTAAGGCATAATCCATTGAGCAATGCTTTATACTTAGCCTCGTTGTTGGTTGTCTTGAACCCAAATCTGATGGTGTACTCGAGCTCGTTTCCTTCTGGTGTGACTAAGATAACTCCTGCCCCGATAGCGTTACTCGTGGAGGAGCCATCAATATATACAACCCACTCTACTTGACTTGCTTCCTCTCCCTCGGGTTGTTCCTCTTATGCCTTGGAGTAGCCCCCTGATGCATGAGTGTATTCGGCGATGAAGTCCATCATTGTCTAACCTTTGATAGCTCCCCAGTGGTGGTATTCGATGTCAAACTCGCTCAGCTCCACTGACCACTTGACTAGTCTCCCAGAGGTCTTGGGTTTGTGAAATATGGTCTTAAGTGGTTGACTAGTAAGCACCCGGATGGTGTGGACTTGGAAGTAGGGTCTTAGTTGTTGGGCTGTGACGACCAGTGCAAATGCCATCTTCTCATCCCTCGGGTATCTTTCCTTTGCTCCCTTGAAAGCCTTACTGGTGTAGTATACCGACGTTTACACCCCACCTTTCTCTCTGAGTAACACTAAGTTAACTGCCATTCTCGATATCGACAGGTAAACATAAAGCACCTTGCCCTATTTTGGCTGATTGATTAATGACAAGTAGCCAAGATAGTCCTTGAGCTCTTGGAGGGCCATATCGCATTTTTTGTCTCAATGGAACACCTTTTTCAACAAAAAAAATGTGAAGCACTTATCTATGGCGGATATGAATCTGCTTAAAGCTGTAACCCTCCCAGCTAGCCGCTGCACTTCTTTGGTGTTCCTTGGTGGTTGCATGTCGATTATGGCCTTAACCTTCTTGGGATTTACCTTTATCCCTCGTTGGGACACCATAAACCCGAGAAACTTCCTAGTAGATACTCTGAAAGCACATTTGTCGGGGTTGAGCTTCTTTTATACTTCCTCAGGGTCTAGAATGTCTCACTCAAATCTGATAGATGTTGCTTGACTATAAGGATTTTCACCAGTATGTTGTCCACATACACTTTAACGTTCCTCCCGATCTAGTTTTTGAAAATCTCATTGATGAGTCTTTGGTAGGTTTCTTATGCGTTTTTTAGCTTAAAAGGCATGAACTCATAACAATAAAACCCCCGATCGGTGATGAAAGTCATTTTCTCTTGGTCGAACTGGTGCATCTTTATCTGGTTATATCCTAAGAATGTGTCCACAAAGCTAAGGGTTTGGTGGCCAACAGTCTAGTCCACCAGAGTGTCGATCCTCGGGAGAGGGAAGCTATCTTTATAGCACACTTTGTTGAGGTTGGTGAAGTCGACACACATATGCCACTTTTCGTTAGACTTTTGTACCATGACTACATTTGCCAACTAATCAGGATAGTGGACCTCCCTTATGAAGTGGGCTTTAAGCAGTTTCTCCACTTCCTTGGCAACAACTTAGTTTCTTTCTGGGGTAAAGTTTCTTTCCTTCAGCTTGATAGGCCTCGAAATCGGGTTTACATTGAGCCGATGTACTACCAGCTAGGGGTCTATCCCTGGCATGTCTTCATGCATCCACACGAATACGTCTCAATTCTTGATGAGGAAGCTTTACAATCGCCTCTTGAAGCCTTTCGGCAGGTTTGATCGCACTTGGGTTACATGGTCAGGCGTTGTTGAGTCAAGGATAATATTCTCAAATTCTTATCTTGGTTCTGCTACTGCTCAGGTCCTTTCGTCTCAAACTTCTAGACTGCCAATTGTCATGGTCTCCTTTGGGGCTGGCTCCTTTTTGAGTGAGGTCACATAACATTCTCGGGCCACAACTTGATCCCCCCTGACTTCCTCGACTCCTTCCTCAGTGAGGAAGCACATCAAAAGATGGTAGGTCAAGGTGATTGCCCTCGGCCGATTCAGTGTCAACCTTCCAAGGATTATGTTGTGGGTAGAGGGGCAATCGACCACCAAGAAATTAACTACCCTGGTGATCTGCCAGTCACCCTCCACAACAGTGACTGGTAAGCCCACGATCCCTAGTGGGAGCAACATGTCACCTGTGAATCTGACCAAGGGTGTTTAGACGAGCTTGAGTTTATCTCGTCCGATACCTATTTGGTTGAAGGCTGGGAGGTAGAGAATATCTACCGAGATCCCATTATCAATGAGGACATGATGCGTGATGTAGTTCGAGATGACTAATGTCACTACTAGTGCATTGTCATGCGATTGACTCACTCTTTGGCATTCTCTACAGAGAAGGTGATGGAGGGATGCTATGCCTTGTGCTGCTTAGTCGGCCACTTTGTCATCATCATCTGCCGGTCTCTTTTTGCACGAATCTGCCTCATGTGTGACCTTGCTGAGCTAGACTCTCCTCTGGTGAACCCATCGACTATTACTCTAATATCCTCTATCAGTCCTTCTGACCTTCTCTTTTTCTGAATAAGAGGGTCTTGGCAGGTATTTCCACGCCTAACCAGGGTCCATTCTATATTGAATCTCTACAGCTATCCTTATTGGATAAATGTTTCTATTTGCTCCTTCAAGTCAAAGCAGTCGTTCGTGTCGTGGCTGTGATCCCGGTGAAAGCAACAATACTTGTTGTGATTTATCTTTTCCAGTGGGGCCCAAATTCTTTCAAGCTATTTGATGTTTGACTCATCCTTAAGGTGCAGAAACACTTGCTCCACGGGTGCATGAAGGAGGGTGTAGTTTTAGAATCTACTCGGTGAGAGATTGACCCTGGGCCTGACCCCACGGTTATAGTTGTTTTCCCTTGACCAACTACTACTTTCTTCCCGAGTAGCTTGCTGCTCTCTTTTCCTTTTGTTCGACTACGAGCCAACCTTGACATCTCGTTCTTGTTGGGTGCTGAGAGTATCTTTAGCATTCATGTGTTGCTATGCCTTCACCATGAGGTTGGCCATACTAGACGGGGGATTTTTTGAGTGAGAGGAGGAACTTGGAGGACTGTAGCCCTGCTATGAGAGTGGCCACGATCACCTTTTCCTTAGCATCGTCCACCTACAACATCTCTTTGTTGAACTGGGACACATAATCTCGAAGGGACTCGCATTTATTTTGCCTGATATTTAACAAGTAGGTGACGGGCTTCTGGTGTCTCTGGATGCCTATGAAGTAGCCGACGAATTATCGACTTAGCTTTGTGAAATTTCAGATGCTCTAAGGCTTCAATCTACTGAACCAAACTCGCATTTGCTCGCCTCCCGGAACCGAGATGCTGTGGCACTTCCTACTTCATCTTTTTGTCCCTGACCACCATCATGGCTTCCAATTGGAGGGGCGTGGGGTCCCCCCCGTCCCGCGTCCTAGTTGTAACGATCCCAAATTAACTACCTTATTTAGACGTGAAACTGAGCCACTACTAAACCGGATCCATACGAAATTGGCTATAAATTTAAGCCTTTTTACTTGAACCTATGATCTTCATGGAATAGTTAACTTTAACCTTAAAACAACATACAAAGCAGAATCATAAACTATCACATCTAACCATAATCTTAAGGGTGCAGTAGAAATACACTAAAACATATAAATAAACCACCATGTTACTAATCTCCCATCGTTATATCATAGATATAAAACTACACGTCTCAAGTCAAACTTTAATTTCAATACAAACCATAATAGAGTCTAAATTGGCATGAAACAACTAAAAAGAAAAACATTAGCTGTATGCCTCATCTTCAACCTAAAGGTAATAAAAAAAGGCGCACCTGCACTAAACGCCTTCTGTAATAAAAATGGTATTGATGGGTGAGATCCACGACTAGTAAGTAGGTACACAAAACCTACTACAAAAATCGGATGGGTAAAACATGAATCTTTTAATACGAAAATACTGCTTACATCTCCATAGAAAATACACATCAATCTCTAGTGTGTATGCATGTGCTAGTATACATATATCATCTACTAAACATCATAAGATCTATACATTCATCATCATGTAAGAACTAGGCATGACAATACATGTGATCACATGATATTCTTCTAATGTCTATACATGACAATATGCATGATCCTACTTATACATGACATTCTTCTAACATCTACATATGGAAAGATACATGATTGTACATACTCATGACATTCTTCTCACACCTATCATTGGTAATATATGTAACAATATGTATTTATGATCACATGATAAACGTTTCGTAGTCCATCCATAGTAGAGATATCTAGTGTACATCTCAATGAGTATTTCGATTCATTTCTCATGCATAGACTACACTTTTATAATATAAATATACATATACAAATCATTTTAAACTAAACATGCATCATTTTTAAGTAATAAGCAAGTATAACAACACATTTGTATAATGAGACATATGATCTTCTACTTCTATATTCAATAAGTCCACAATTACCTTAGTGTTTATCATTCACAATCTTACTTATTACTCATCATAGATTACTAATAATTTATCATGTCTTCACATATCACTTATTTGTTTCTATTATTCTTATTTTAATATTTACTTATCACTTTTCATTTACCGTTTAACACTTATCATTTATCTCTTTTATCATTAAGTTGTGCCCCAATGGGAGACTATCATACATCTCTATTTTTCTTACATAATTTAGGAACTCATATATCACATGTCAAATGTGACATGTCACGTGCCAAGTTTAACATATCACGTGTCATCTCATTGGGATCTCTAACACATAATAAAACATAATATAAATAAGGGATGAAATATCTCCGAAAGAACAAATCACACAACCCACATAAGGGTCTCCAACATAGCATATTATATATGCAATATACGGTCTCTAACAGAACAAAACACATAACCCATATAAGGGTCTCCAATATAGTATATCATAGTTTTGTCTCTTTCTCCCCAATGGTAGGGCCTTTTAATTCAGTTATACTTTGGCACATTACATTATTCCCCAATGGCAAGGGGCTTCGACATATTGAATTATAACCCCAATAATAAGGGCCATCACTTACACTTATTTACACTTCGTTTCACTTGCTCATATTTTCTTTCGCTTACCTATACTTTAGTTCACTTGTTTACACTTTGACATATTGTATAATTCCCCAATGGTAAGGGCCTTCACATTATTTATTCTTACTTATCTTATGGATTTCTCATTACTTTTGAAGTTCATGTGCTTTCATTTCTTATCTTGACATTTTATTCCTATATAGAGTTTGTGATCTTTCCTTTTCTTCTTGATGTAGCTTATTTTCTTATAATTTTTCTTATCTTCTTACATATTTTTTTCTTATTCCTAATAGTGGAATCTTTATTATTACTTTATACTTTAGCACATTGTATTATTCCCCAATGGCAAGGGCATTCCGTATATTGTATTATTCCCCAATAGCAAAGACCATATGCATATTGTATTATCCCAATAGCAACAACCATCGGCATATTGTATTATTCCACAATAGTAAGGGACATCGGCATATTGTATTATCTAAATAACAAGGACCATCGACATATTGTATTATTCCCCAATAGCAAGGGTTATCAGCATATTGTATTATCTCAATAGCAAGGACCATCGGCATATTGCATTATTCCCTAATAGCAAGGGCCATCGGCATATTGTATCATCCCAATAGCAAGGACCATCGGCATATTGTATTATTCTCTAATAGCAAGGGTCATCGGTATATTGTATTATTCCTCAATAGCAAGGACTATTCATATATTG
>JAOXJP010154405.1:0-13039 GCA_025762735.1 Platanus orientalis
TATATCGTGTCGGTCCTGGTAGACATGGACATATGTCGGAAGATATTTAAGATATTTCGAGATATTTGATACCATGATTAGAAGATGTATATGAGCCAACTGATGACATGGTTTTAGAGTGCGGACGAGAATTAGTAGATGAAGCTAAGGAAAGAGCAACTAGAAGATTTTTCAGGGTTGATGCATCCCATGTTCATGATGTAGAGGATATGTCCATTGCTACCAAAGTTGACACATAAGCAATGTACTTTTCCATGGCAGCCGACACCACGTGATGGAATAAGAATCCTTGGACTTCCACCCCAATTCAATGGGGTTGAGTTTTTCAAGAGGGGGGGATTGATGAGGCAACTTGTGAGTGGATGGAGAAATACAAGCCTTTATGGAGGCCAAGACTAAGGTTTTTGAAAAGAGCCAAGTGATAGAGTTGCTCCCCATAGTTTTTAGGTTTCATTTTTAGTTTTTTTTTTAATGTTGTAGGAGGGTTTTAACTTTTAATAATGGATTTAATGTAATAAGTCCATTAAAGTGAAGTTAAAAAGTTGGTAGGGAGTTTGCGTTATTTAAAAGAAGTTTAGGAGTGTTTTATATTTTCCAGAAATTTTTAAGATTTTTTTTTGGGTTTTTTTGGGCTGACCGTATAGGGGAGGGGTATTTTGGTCAAATATCATTTAAAAAAAATATAAATAGGTCATAAAGACCTCTTGTATGACTAGTTGAAGAAAACTTTTGAATTGAAGTTGTCTTGAAGCCCATGGTTTGACTATATCTCTATACCTCTCACGGTTAGGTGAGTTTTTCATCATCTTCTTGTTCTTTCTTCTTTTACTCTCTTATCTAATCTCTTCTCTCTTATGTTTTTTTATTCTTAAATCATCTTTAAAGATTTATGTAAAAAATTCTTTATTATCTCTTTTAATCTTCTTTTTCTACCTTCTTCTTCATTTTACTTCCTCATTCTTTTCTTGGTTCTTGATTTCATCTTTCTTCTGGTTCTCTTGATTTGTATACAACATTTGTAGTTTATCCCTAATTTTTGTGGGGTCTTTTTTTAAAAGGGTATCATATATCACAAATTTTCGGCGAACCACATGTCCTAGGTCTTACGTTGAACAAACAGGTGATTCATTGTTTACTCCTCCAATAAGTACAAAGCACATCGGAAACACCAACCTCTTCTCTTTAATTGATCCAGAATGAGAATTTTGTTCAGAATTGCATTCATAATGAAAGGAGGCCACTTTTTTTTTAACTTCATCATTATATAGCATGGTTTTTTATGCAAGAAATATGTTTATGAAGATATCTTTACTTCCTTGAACTTAAAATGCTCTTATGATTAAGATAAGAAAGACTAATGATATTTAAATGAATTTTATTTTCTCTAGGAATATTTTTTTTGTTCCCTCTTGACAAGTGTTGGGATGGCTTGGGCTTTTCTTAGTAGCCTTGGGGATCTTTTACATGGTTGGAACATTAAGGCTCCAAAGAAAGGAAAGTTGCTTTGGAGCTTAATTTGCCCGACGGTTTGTTGGTCTCTTTGGTTGGAAAGAAACCAACATGCTTTTGAGAACCATGCTGAACCTGCGTCTAATGTATATAAAAGAACTAAAGATCATTTATGTTTTTGGGGGGTAAATTGTAAAGAGTTGAGGGAGTATTCTTTTGTGGATATGTAAAGAGGGTGGAGAAATATTATTAGAGATTTCCCCATCGTGTAAGCTTTGTGTTTGTTAGCTTTTTGGGGATAACTTGTCCCATTGATTAATGAATTTTCTCTTATCAAAAAAAAAAAAAAAATGTTGGGAAGGAATAGATCTAGGGAAGAACAATATTCTAGATATTTTCATGATAAAGTTAAAATGGATGCAGAGGCCTCTAAAGAAATTTATTGTATAAAATGTGATGTAAAATATGAAAAGAATGTTAATTTAAGTGTTTTTCACCAAGAGAAAGCAGAAAGATAAGCTGCCATCACCTTGTCCATGAAGTGAGTTCCAAAAGGTAGAAAGGATTGCAAAGCCGGAACAGGTCTAGGGTCGGCTGGTGTATTGACACCTGATACATGTGAAATGCATTAGACTACTTTTTCTAAAAGAAGGGAGGAGCAAATTCCAGATGTGTAAAGAGGAACGTACTTAACCCGGGCGGTCCTTAATAATTCTCTTTCTTATGTTAGGTCTACTACCTTTAAACTTGTTGTGGTTATCACAAAGGAACTTAGGGAGGTTAATTGATGTGAACATTGGGGGACACGTGGCGCCCACATGAGTCATGGTGGGATCCACATGAGAAGACATATGGGGACACATAGAGCAGCATCGTTATGACACATGATGGAGTCTTTTTAGAGTTATTTTACTGTTTTACTTAATGTTTTATGAGTTAATAGAGTTTAGGACCTAGGTGCCATTTTAATTTTTGTTTTTGGGTATTTTTGTAACAAGGCATTATTGCCAATGGTATTTTAGTAATTGTAGAGAGTCAACAAGTCAAAGTGGGGCCCTCTTAGAGTGCTGGTTGAAATCCTCTAGAGGGGACTGACTTTGACAGTTTTTTTTTTTTTAGAAAGTCAATGTTTTAATGGTTTTGAGTGTAGGAAAGTCTTAGGTAGCAAGTAAGTTAGTAGTTTAGGAGTTTCTAATTTGGTTTCTTGCTATTTTCTTGAGTTTGCGACCCTATATATAGGGATGCACATTTTTGTATTGGTATGATGGAATTAATAAAATTTTGGCTGATTTCTTGCTCTCCACGAGTGAAACTCCTTCTCTTCTTCAAATTTTTGGTGCTTAAACTTGAACCCAAAGATGGTGATGTCTAAGGTCTTGTGACTTGTGAGGTAGGTGATTACCCACATCCAGGTACTTCTAATCTTTCTTCTTCTTCCTTCTTCTTTATTTACTGTTTTCTTCTCACGGTATTTGCTGTTCTCAGTTTTCTGATTTCAAGAATCCTATTAATCCATCTCCAGATCCTTTCTTGATTAGTTCTTGAACCTGTAACCACTTTCCCTAAACCTTCTTGACCTTCCTCCCCACCGATATCCCTGAGAAATCAACCCCTCTTACCTGTGGCTGGCATCTACCCACATATCTTACTGTTTTCTTCTTTCACGAACTATTCTTCAGATTGTAGATCTGTGGCTCTCTTATCCTTAGCTTAGCCTTACACTTTGCTTTCATCTGTAAAATCTCTTCCCTTGATAGCCTATCCCCTGTGGCTGTGGCACCCTTTTCTGGAGAAGTTATTTAGGTTTCACCACACCTAATCTAGTCTTTATTTTGCATGTATATAAGCACTTTCTGTCCAGAAATCAGACCTGAGGACATCCTTGAAATTCCCTTTTGAATAGACCTGAAATCAGCCTCTTTGTTGATCCCTTATTACCCTTATTTGTTCCCAGAATTTTAGGCTGTAAACTCTGCCTAGACCTTGCCTGGAGTCCCCTTATCAGTTCCCTGTTTGATCCTCTGTTCTGGATCCAATCAATCCCTTTAACCTCCATAAACCCTGCTGTCCAGTTACATATCTGACCCCCAAATAGCCTGTGTTCCTTTCATGCCTAAATCCTACCAAAACCTCTCTTATACTTTACTGTTTTACATAAACCTGAACACAGGGTAACCCAGATTACCCTGTGTTCTGTTTTAAGCTCTGGATCAATGCACTAACCCTGTGTCATCACTATTAAACCTCTGTTTAACCATTCTATGCCTCTGCTATTCCCTGTTTTCCCAGCCTTGATTGACCCTGTGTAAGGCCTGTGTTTCCTTTTTTCTGCAGATCACAGTTCAGATTTTGCTAATCCCTATTTTTACCCACTGTTTTCCTTGTTTGAGTCCACACTCAGCCTTATAGCAGTGGATGTTTGGAAATTTGATTGGTTCTAACCTGTGTTACATAAACAACTTATTGGAGTCTTCTATCACCCTTAGTACAGTTATATCATTACATATAATCTGCTTCCTTTTAGGTGGTGCTGCATCATTAATAGAGTACAATTACTCCATCCATTGTGAGGGGAAATCGTCTAGAGACTGAAAACTCAGATGCAAGGTGTTAAAGTTTGCAGGTTCTGATTTGACGATGAGTGAGGTTCTATTTATCTGACTATTGGTGAGTCGGAACTTGATTCAGATGGTTCCCATTTGCAGTTGCCATCGCTATGTGTCACCTCTTTTGCAATCATAGGGTTGGGGAAGGTTTCTGACGGGAGGTACATGACGAAGATAATCCTGTGGAAATTTAATTGGCAAGGGCTGAGGCAATGCAATTGGTTCGAATGTTCTCAATATTTTATACATTTATATATTTTTTAGTAAGTATAAAGATTTGTATTAAGGAGGGGAGAGGGGATTTCGATCCCTAGATACAAAGGAGAAGCACGAGCTTTACAGAAACAAAACAACATAAAAGGAGAATCACCCCAAGAGTGAGAGACGGAGGTGGTCATCAAAGGATGTTTTTGTAGTAATTGCCGAGAAGGTAAGAGAAACAGTGTCTGTTGATTATCTACTACACAGAACAGGAGGGTCCTTTAAAACAGGGAAAAGATTGAATCTTGAAGAAGTTTAAAGTGTTCATCAAGCTTAGATTGGACCCTCTATGCATCATAAAGTCCAAGCTCGATGCTTAATACTATAATAATTGATGCAAGATGAAGAAAATTGTTCTTGTGGAGGCAAAATGATTTGAATTTCAGGATGTCACTCAGAGGAAGAAGGAGTTCATTTGAATCACAGAGAGGCGTCTGGGATTCCAAGCCATAGATGCATCCTGGAGGAGTCGCTACTTGACTGGTTGGTTAAATGCATCCTGGAAGCCATAGATCTGGATAGTGGGAAGCGTTTCGTGAGGAAGAGTAGAGTCTGGGAGAGGGTAGTACTGGTAATCAGAAAAGAGAATGAATGGGGAAGATTCTTGCAGCTTTCTGTGGTTGGGGACAGTGGTAGGGAAAGTTTTGTGGTTTTTCCAGAACGATCCCACAGCTACGGATGGACGAACATATCAGCTGCCATTAGAGTCTTCTTACCATCTCCGAAGTCGTTGAAGCCTACATCTGGGTGGTGTCTGGATGACGAGCACTTTGATGTCAAGGATGGTGGGGTGGGCAAGGCCACGCTGAAGCTGTTGGCCTTGACGCCTGAGTTCTCGGGAATTATAACAGGCATTGGAGTTAATAGAGGTATTTGCATGGTATATGAAGACTTGGGGAGATTCGAAGAGGAATGGAATAAGGCCATCATCGTTACCAGATTTGATGCGAGTATGCAATGGGAGGAATGTGAGAGATTGATGGTCATTTTTCTGAAGAAATGGAAGAAGCCTATTCTTAGACCCCTTGAAACGTTCTCCACAGTGACAGTCATGGAGTCCAGGAAGGAGGTTGACCTCCTAGTAAAGGATGGTACTCAAATCATTGCACCAGACACCTTGTGCTTTAGAAGGTGGCAACCGTGGATTAATTGCCTCTGTGAATTGTCAATGGAATCTACAGGGTGGGTGGCAGTCAGGGGATTTCCCATTCATTTGTGGTCCTTAGGAGTATTGAAAGCCATTGGGGAGCTCTGTGGGGTTTTTTTTAGCAGCTCAGCTGTGCCCTTGACAACAAGGATGCCTATAGGAATTTGAGGATTTTGGTAAAAAAGGGCCCCCGGTAATCGAATCTTGAGAATGGTAATGGTGGAAGATCACTGGTTCAGGATACCTGTGGAAATTTGGATTGACGAGGTGTTTTCACCGGCTAAATTATTACTGGTGGGGGCCAGTGCTGGACTGGAGAAGAACCCTGCGAACTTTGGCCAGAGAGGGATGCTAGCACGTGCGACTGAGCAAGAGCAGGTTGGGAGGTACAAAAGGGTATGAACGAAGGGCGGGAAAGAGGGGATTTTGATTTTAGCCGTTGCTGAATGTGATTAGCAAATTGAATGGGGAAATTTGAATTTGAATTCTAAAGGACTGTTTGGGGGTCGTGGAAATTCTGATTGGCACAAGTGGCAGGATTGTAATGATCGAAAAAGAGTGACAAGCAACAGTGCAGCCATGCCGGATAAAGGAAAATCGCAATTCCAGTTGGGGGGTAAGGAAGATAAATTGATTGAAACTCAAGGGACTATTCGGTCTTTCCCCAAAAATTGAGTAAATCAAAGGGCAAAACAGGCTAATCAATTTAATCTAGGGGCAACCAGGTCTTTTCAGAAGTGGGTCGAAGTGAATAGGTCTACGAGGGAAATAAGTGAATCTTCAGGGGTAACTAAGGAATTGGATGCTGAGTTGGTAGATCGAAATTCTTGTTTGAGGCGGGATGAGTCTAGCGAAGGAGGGGAGGGCAATGGAGGTAATTTGGATACAGGAAAAACTCCCAATCATTCCCAAGCGGTGAATGGCGGAATGAATGACCGACTCGTTGTAGGCAATCAAAGTTTTGGGAGGGAGACCGTGATTGACTGGAAGGAAGATGATTCTCGACAACAAGGAGGGGTGATTACAGACCTTGAGATGAGGGGCATTGCTGCGAGTTACTGCTCGTTGGACAGGGTTTGTGTGAACCCTAATTTTGCCGGTGATATGATATGTCAACCTGAATTTGACATGAGATAGGTGGAGATTACATCTGACGTTACCCTTTGTGTTCACGATCCGATGAAGTTTCCCTGGGCCAATCAAAGATTAAAGAAAATAATCGGAGTTGGAATTGAAAAAGAAGTTGGAGCTGTCCTGAGGGGTATAGGGATGACATTGTTATTGCCTAAGCTAACGGATGCTTCGCTTCCAGGTATGGGGAATACCTCTCACCCTTTTCCTCTTTGGGGAGGAGCCTGTCATGTTATGGAGTTGAGCGATGATGGGAACCTAGCCTAAGGCTGTGGCAACAATGTGGCTGAAACAAATTCGATGATGATTGTGGTGAGGGACAACCACAGCCTGATGGACATTGGTCATAGACATCTGGAAACACAACAAGGGGAGTCTACGGGTCTGAGACTGGAATGGGCTTATGATGATGAGAATGGTAATGGAAATCATCAACCCAGTTGTAGTAGGTATGAGGAGAACACTATAACATTCCCTTGGTCTATTGGGGAGAATGTTAAGACGGGTTTTGCTGGGTATGATGATTGGACAGTGGCAAATATGGAAGAGGTGGTGACTCCAGTGACGGAGGTTTCCACATGGGTGCTGGAACAAATTGAGGAGGTCAGTTGGGTGATGGGTTTATCATTTGAGGGGATGGAAAAGGAAGCTTGGGTCTTCTTTGCAGCTTTGGAGAAGAACCAGAAACGAAAAGCAGAAGGAAACAGGCAAGTGAGTACAAGTGAGCGAAAGATCCCAAGGGAATTAAATAATCTACGCTTCGGGATTTCTTATGAAAAAGTTAAATCTTCAGTGGATAGATATTCGGATAGAAAGGTTCAGAGGACAAGAGTGTTTCCTAAATGAAGATTGACATTATCTCCTGGAATGTTAGTGGCTTGGGTATTAAAGATAAGAGGCGATCAGTGAGGCCTATTTGCAGCTCATAGAGGGCAGATGTGATTATATTATAGGAAACTAAGTTGGAGGTGGTGACGCCTTTGATTGCCAAAGAAATCAGCTGCTTTCGTGATACAAGTCAGAGTTCCTTGTTGGCAACTAATTGGGTAGGAGGCATCTTAATTCTTTGGGATAAATCTAGGGTGCAATCAATGGACAGCATGATCGGTGCCTTTTCCCTATCAAATATAGCTCATTTTCATGGTGATGTATACGATTGGATGGTTACTGGCATGTATGGGCCTACGAATTCTAACCTGCTGAATGATTCTTTCGCTGAATTGGAGATGAGCAGGGGTCGATATAGCCTCCCTTGGTGTATTGGAGGTGATTTCAACGAAGTACTGCACGTGGATGAGCGAAACAGGGGCAATAGGAGGACGAGGGGGATGAACAGTTTTCAGAGTTTAATTAGTAGAATGGGATTACTGGATATATCAATTACAGGCCCCCGCTTTACTTGGTCAAACTTCCAGGCTAATCCAGCTATGAGTAAATTGGACAAATTTCTAGTGTCCATTGATTGGGAGGACCTCTTCTCACCTGTCACAGCGCTTTCTCTGCCTAGACCGATTTCTGATCACTTGCCAATTTATTTGGGTGGTGGGGAACTCTCTTCTGGACTGAAACCCTTCAGGTTTCAGCTGATGTGGTTAAAGCAGCTAGGATTGGTTGATCTTATTAAAAGTTGGTGGGACTCTTATGATGTTTATGGGCCTTTAGGACAAATCTTTCGTTTGAAGTTAAAATTTGTGCGTGATCAGCTAAGAATTTGGAACAAGGAAGTGTTCGGGAACATTGAGGAAAGGAAGATGAAAACTCTAGAGAGTATTAAGAAGTGGGATGAGAAGGAGGTTCAGGAGGGTCTCTCAGACGAGGACAGAATGTTGAGAGTGGCTGCCAATGAGGAGTATGCGAGGGTTATTGAAATGGAAGAGATTATGTGGGAGCAAAAATCTAGAATCCAGTGGCTAAAAGAAGGGGATGATAACACCAAGTTCTTTCATAAAATGGAAATTTGTCGTAGGAATATGAACATGATCCACCGTCTGAAGTTGGGAGAGACTTAAGTCAACAAGGAGATGGACATACGAGTAAAGATGGAAGAATACTACGTAAACCTCTTCTTAGAATCGTGCACGCAGAGGCCTAAGATTGAGGGGATGGTGCTCCCTAGAATTTCGGATAGGGATGCAACATGGCTTGAAAGGCCATTTTCTGAGGAGGAAGTGAAGAGAGGGCTCTAGGAGGCCAGGACCTAACGGTTTCCCCGTTGAATTTTATAAAACATGTTGGCAGGTGGTGAGGGTGGATCTAATAAAGTTGTTTGAAGACTTCTATGATAAGGTTTTCCTTGATAAAGGGAGCGCCACATATATCTCTCTCATTCCCAAAAAGCAGGGGGCAGAGGAGGTGGGGGATTTCCGATCGGTGAGTCATCTTGGAAGTACTTATAAAATTATCTTGAAGTGCCTTGCATCAAGGCTTTAGGTGGTCCTCCCTTCCGTGATCTCCCATGCCCAAGGAGCCTTCTTAAGGGGGAAGTCTATTTTAGATGGGGCTCTTTGTGCTAATGGATGTACTGATTCCAAGTGTCGTAGTGGTGTTTTGGGGGTTATCTGCAAGGTAGACATAGACAAAGCCTATGATCATGTTAGCTGGAGTTTCCTGTTCGATGTGCTTCGACGATATGGTTTTGGTATGAAATGGAGAGGTTGGATTCAAAAATGTGTTGGGCTGGCTTCTTTTTCCCTTTTGATTAATGGGGTCCCAACTGACTACTTTGGGTGTTCTAGGGAGTTGAGGCAAGGGGATCCAATCTCCCTTCTTTTGTTCTTGCTAGTGGTGGAAGTTTTAGGGCATATGCTTGATAGAGCAGTTGAGGTGGGTATGTTGTCTGGCTTCAAGGTGGGGGATGGTAATGTCTCCATCTCGCATCTTCAGTTTGTAGATGACACCCTTATTCTATGTGAAAATTCAACGACAAGTCAGATATTTGAGATATATCTTGAGATGCTTTGAGGTTGTGACTGGGTTGAGTGTGAACTTTAGGAAGAGTTCTTTAATTCCGGTGGGGGAGGTCCCTAATATTGATATGCTAGCGGTGGATTCGGGTTGCAAAGTTGGTTCGTTGCCCACAATGTATTTGGGATTGCCACTAGGTGCTTCTTTTAAAAGACTTGATGTTTGGAATCCTGTCCTTGAGAGGATCCAAAGACGGCTAGGGGGATAGAAGGCGAATTATCTTTCCAAAAGAGGCATGATGACTTTGCTAAAGGCAGCCTTGGCTAATATCCCTATCTATTACATGTCATTGCTAAATATGCCAAAGACGATAGCCCAAAAAATTGAGAAATTGCAAAAGGAGTTTCTCTGGAAAGGTGGGGAGGGCGCTCATGGAATGCACTTGGTAGCGTGGGATATTGTTTGCTCATCAAAATCTAAAGGCGGTATAAGCATTTAAAGATTGGGAGATATGAATTGTGCTCTTTTGTGTAAATGGCTTTGGAGGCAAGGATCGAATGATGATGGCCTTTGGAAACGATTGGTAGTTGAGAAATATGGTATCCATAATGTTTGGAATCCTAATGCTATTCGCGAACCTTATGGTGTTAGTCTATGGAAGGGCATCCTTCGTCACCTGGAAGCATTTTAGAAAGGGGTGGGATATGAATTGGGAAAAAGTGATAAAATTTTGTTTTGGGAGGATAGGTGGTGGGGAAAGGCCTTTGAAGGAGATTTTTTCTAATGTATACCTTTTGGCTGCCAACCGGAAGGCCATGGTGGCTGAATACTTGGAGCCTATGGGTAACCATATGATTTGAGTCCCGAGACTTAGAAGGGCTGTGCAGGATTAGGAAGTCCCATCAGTTTGCCATCTCTTAGAGAGATTGTACGGGATAAAGGTTGATGCTAGTCAGGAGGATCATAGGATTTAGTGTGCCACTTCAACGGGAAGCTTTTCGGTGGCATCTAGTTATGAGCTCCTTTAATCATCGCAGGACCGTCACATACCATGGAAAATAACATGGAAGAACTCTTTCCCGCTGAAGGTTCAATTTTTCATATGGACTCTTGTGTTGGGGAAGGCCCCTACGATGGATGTATTAATCCAGAGAGGGATGTTTCTAACCAACATATGTCTGTTATGCTATGGGGATGCAGAGTCAATTGATTATATCCTTATTCACTGCCCTTTCGTTACTGAGATTTTGAATGCTATATTAAATGACCTTAACATGTGTTGGGTTATTCCCCCTACCACAACTACTTTTTTATCCGGTTGGCAGATGAGGGCATTTAATGAAAAAGGGAGAAAGATTTGGTGAACGATCCCCTCAGCTATTTGGTGGTTGGTGTGGCGAGAGTGGAATAATAGGGTGTTTGAGAATGTTTCCGAACCATCTTTCCATGTATTCCGGAGAGCTAAGAACTTATTGCTGTTTTGGTCTGGGAGATGTAAGGGTTGTGCTGACTATTTTAGGGTTGGCCTTTTGAGGGATTGGACGTCAGCTATTAGATTGCTGTTCTTTTGTGTGGTGTTGTCTTTGGTGGTATGCCTCATCCCCTTTGGTTGGTGTTTTGTTTCTTTGTTTTTTCCTTCTTAATAAATTTTTTCTTATTAAAAAAAAAAAATGAATCACCCCAACAAGGCTCAAAATGTCGGTGTCGGTGGAAATAAGACATCTTTCGCGAAACTTAAGAAACGTATTCTAATTTAACTACATATGCACATAGAAATAATAGATTCATTAGGAATGATAGCTTATTTTAGTTCACTTGTATTTTAATATTCTTTAAAAAAACACATGCATACATAATGGTTGACAAAAATATTATATTCTAACCGTATAAGCATATGGGAACAAGTAGATTATCTTCCTTTTTTTCTTTCTTATCTTTAACTTCTTCCTCTCCCTCCTTTTATTCTTAGAAATTTACCGTTTTTCATATAATTTTTTATCATAACAACACAATGTTGATATTAGGCAATAATACACTGTGAAAAGGAAATATTCGCTCACACACACTGACATTGTACATCATGTTGACCAAAAAATAAATTTTTATAATGTATTGAATGTTTCGTGTCGGTATAGGAATATGTCGTGTCGGTTCTGGTAGACATGGACATATGTCGGAAGATATTTAAGATATTTCGAGATATTTGATACCGTTGCCCAACCTAAACCCAAACACTCAATGATGTAACCAATGTGAAGAGACTTCTTTATGTTCCACTCCACAAGAGGGCTAGGTTCAAAAGTCTACGCAAATTGGGGGAATTTTAGAGTTTAGGATGTTAGGGGTTTATTTGTAATAATGTCTAAAGGCTATGGGTAGTTTAGGACTTTTAATTTCAGGATTTTATTGTAATAAGGCTTTTTAGCTAGGGTTTTTTTTTTTTTGGGGGGGGGATAGAGTGCTGTCACATCTTTTGTCTTTTAGTTCGGTTGATAAGTCAACATGTGGGACCCATAATAGAGCTGGTCAACAGCTAGGGGAATCTTCCTATTAGTTGTTGATTTAGTTGCTATTTAGGGTAGGATTTACGTATTTAGCAACTCTTTATTTTTAGAAGTTTTATTATTATAAGTTTTAGGATTTAGTAGTTTCTTTTAAGAGTTTCTATTTCTTTAGTTTCTATTTTGAAGCCTATAAAAGGAGGCTACACGACTTGTATTGGGGAATTATGAATTGATGAATAAATAAATTTAGGTTTTTATCCCTTTACTCACGGTTGGTGCTGTGTGAATTCTCTAGGGCTTGGTGCCACTAGAAACCCCAATAAGTTGGTGCTGATTGGTTCTCCCTTCTCTTCTTCTTTTATTTCTCCTTCGTTCATCTTATTCTTCTTCTTTTTCTTAATCTCTTCTTGTTCTTGCTTCTCTATATTCTTGCTCGCCATTAAAGTTCTTGTCACTGTGCTGAAGTCCTAAGTTTGAAAGAACCAAAGCTACTGGAATTTAGAATTACTACAGCTCTTGTATTGATCAACATAAGCCCACGACTAAGGAGAATCCAGATGGCTTGCAGCTCAAATCGCCCCCCTGGACTTGCTGTTTCAATGAGTTTTTTTCAAGGTTTTCTTCCTCAACGAGTTAACCTTCACAATCCATAAACTCCAGTTGAGTCCTCTCCTTGTTATTGAGTTTTTGTCAACCCTATTCATCTCTTTTCTTACTGTTCTGCTGGAAACTGTTGACTAGACCTGTTCTTTTATATAAAATATATACCTAGACTTCTCCGATCTGTTTGAAACTTTGAGGGATTACTTTACTTCTCTATACACCCTCTACAGGCCAGCCAAGTTTTGTCCCATTCTGAGGATTCTGCAGGGGTATTTTGGTCTTTTCCACATTCTGCACAGATTTTCCAGAACCCTATTTTGGGATTACTTTGATCTAAAGTGTTGTTTTAGGACAATTTTGGCCCACACTTGCAGGAATCAACAGCCCCTAGGCTGTCCTACACCACTCAAAATAACCTTATGGCATTACATTAC
>JAOXJP010154426.1:0-13038 GCA_025762735.1 Platanus orientalis
AAAAGTAGTTCTCATCATGTCCTAAAATAGGCAAAACGAATTAGTTTGAGCCACGTCGATAAAGGATAGGCACAAGACACGACGATTATTCGTGGATTTATGTGGTTTGATAAGATTGTCCACGTCCACGCGTTCATACCGATTCAACTATATTCAAAAGATAGAAGACGCGCAAATTGCTTTGCAGTTGGTTATCTCAAAGTCTCACTTATAAAACTAGGGTTTTAATCCATTCATGCAAGTAACTTAAAAATAAAATCTCAAGAATACCCCTAAAAATCTTTTTCGAGGGTGCATCACCGGCACCTTGTATTTCGAGGCTCACATATAATACTCCTCAATCAACACTATCAAGCCTCATCCTCAAAAAAGTCAGCATTGGATCAGCAATATGGTGCAGGTTCAACTTTTCTTCCATCTGGAGGACAAAGGATCCAATTCCGAATCTCCAATTTCTTCTAAAAATTACCAGCCAAGGAAACACGGATACCTCTAAAACCCTAGTGTGTCCGTGTCTGTACGTGTCCAACACATATCAGACACCGACACTCCAAAGATACCTCTGCCTGTGTATCCAAGATCTGTTAGGAGAGAGAAAAATGAAATTTTTTGTTAGACACGTTTTAGATGGAAAAAAGAAAATAAAGGTATTATGGTAAATCCTATAAAATTAAAAAAAAACGACAAAAGGATAAATCAGCTGTGTGAGAACATGGTCCAGCAATTATTGCCACCAAGCTTTTAAATTAGTTTTAGATATGTATTTTTATTCTTTTATGCTTGTTATTTATTTTTTAAATATAAAATTAACATAAAATCTAACTAAAAATATTAATTAATTAACTCATCCTTATCATATTATATCCTAATTTTTAAAGAATTGTATCACCATACCCATATCGTATTGTACCCATGTCCTATATCAGTGTTTGTGCTTCTCAGATACCAGCAAATCATGGTCCTTGAAATCATGTTCAATTATTGGATTCAATCCTTTATCAGCAGGGAGGGCCACAAACTTGGGCATAAATTTGCAGAGACGAAGGCTTTAACAATAGTTTCTATATCCTTAACAATAGTTTCTATATCCTAGGTTTTTGTTATGGACTAAAAGATCTGAAACTGTTTAGGAGATATCAGGTGATTAGGTATTGGATTTGTACATGATTAAATAGTCTTGACAAAGGTTGTATGTGTCATCTTCATTGCCACACGTTAACTTGTGAAAAATAATAATTTCGCTTCCTTCCAAGATGCTCTTCCATTTGTTTTCGTTCTTGGAATATCTATGCAGGTCCCACACTTCTTACATATGACGTTATTATTATTATTATTATTATTATTATAAACAACATATGGCTTTAAGTTCTGGATAAACAAACAGCTGGTGTTGGTACAACAAGAGGATTGCAATTAATCCGACCTCTTATATATGATACGAAGGAACTTAGGATCCTCTTAAAGTATCCTAAACGTGCATTATATGTGTTTGCATAGAGAGAGAGAGAAAAAAAAAAGTTAAACTTGGACTAATGACTCACTTTTTTGTCCATGTGCACATTGTAGGCACTTACAAAGGTAATTTAACGGCAATAGAGGATCTTGAGTGTACGAATGAATCTCTTTGAGGTTTTGAATTGTGGTCTGTCTCTGTTTGTCTTGTTCTCTTATCTTCCCTCTTGAACGTGACTGTTGCTTGCTCTTGCTGGAAATCCTTACATGGAGGGGGGACTACTTCCACCCTCACGGGGGTTTATTATCAGATTACCTATAAGTAGGGATGTATCTGATTATTATTTGAATCTGGTTCATTTTTGTATTCATTTAAAACAAATACGGATATACATGTATCCGTTTCGACTAAATATCCATTCGTTTAAAAAATATCCGATTCTAAATGAACCAAAAATTACGGGTATATATACATCCGTTTCGACTAAATATCTGTATTTGTTTTTATATATATATATATAATATGACTATTAATTTAAATCAGTCATTTAGGTATCTTATATATATTATAAATTATAGTCATATATATACATATAAATTAATAGTCATATTGTAATACTATAAGTTATTTTACTTTTTAAATATATTGTAGGTTATATTGCAATACTTTTAACATCAATCCTATCCTAACATATACAAATATGTTAACCTAATATAATGATTTTGTTTAATCGGATATATTCGTATTTGTATCTGATATTCAACTAACTTAACGGATATGAATATGAATCTATATGTATCCGATTCGATTAAATAGCCATTCTTTTCTGATTATAAATGAGCCAAATTCGGATATACTAATATCTGCATCGATTCCGGCTCATTTGCATCCCTACCTATAAGACTATGAAAGGCATGGTTTCAAGGATCGGTCGATTCCAATCTATATCGCCCCATCTGGATCGTTCATGACTGATCTAGTTTTCAAACCATGATAAAAGGGGATTAAGTGGTCTAAGGTTTTGGTGGTTCCTTTTTTAAAGAAGAGATAAAAAATAATAATAATAAATAATCCTCTCATAATCAAGGGTTTTGGACCTTTTTTTTTTTTTTGGGTAACTTGGGTTTTGGACATTGGCATTGGGGAATTCTCTCCAAATGTTAAAAAGATGAGTATTGGTTCCCTCATCAAAGTAGTTCTACATTACTAGCTAGTTGATTGGGTATGCAATTTTGGTTTTTGGTGAGATTTTATTTTGCTATTATTATTCATATGATATGATGAAATCTTAAGTTTTATTTACAAATAATTTTTCTCTTGATATTGACATCTTCTAGTTTTATGTTATTTTGTTAGAAATTAAATCTGTACTTTCATTAAATTTTATGATGATTTTAAACTTGATTATGTGATTTTTGCCTTTTTACATAAGATGGTTTTTCATGTAAAAAATTTATTGGAGCTCTTTAATTGTTTTCACTTGATATAATGTTGCTTTGATTGGGTTATTGCTTTGCATAAATTGTTCTCTATTTTGGGGGACCTTTATTGATTTTGATGTAGAGCGAACAACCTATACCTTCCTTGAGTAGAGAGACTGACAAAAGTTAACACACAGGAAGGGCAAAAAGCACTAGTAGAAATCATGAGTCTCGACGATGGAATTGCATGAAATTTGGTGAGCTGAAGGGAATTGTCGCAAGGATCAAAACTTATGGCTTTTCCATGTGCACCGCCACTTTTCGCACAAATTCCTTCGTTAAGGCCCTCAAATCAGCGTTTTTGTTATTTTTAGTAGCTTTCCTTTTTGCTATAACTTTTTATTTAGAAGTCAGAATAATATCCGGTTTGTTCTAGGATATCTCTTAGAGATCGTAGGATTTTATTTTGTCATTATCTCGATTTTACTATTTCTAGTAAAATTTCCCAAATTAGCCTAATTTCGTGCCTAACACGAAATAAGGTTTCGTTCTCTATTTAAGAGCAGTATAGCCCTTAGGGCAATTCAATTTTTTTTTTATTAATAATAGTTCAGAAAGGCTTTTCTCTTCTTCTTAGTGGATTCTAAGGTTTTCTCTCCAAGGGAGGACGACATGTTCTTCTCCTTGCTATTTCGTTGCGTTAGTTGGTGTTCGAGCCTAGTCAGCAAGCTTGGGTTCGATGGCTAACTAACAAAACAACGGCAACCTCTCTGGCGACGATGATTGTGAGGGAGTGGCTCTTTTGATAGTCAACTTTGAAAATTTTCAGTATGACAACCAACAAGTATTGCGTGATTTGCATACCACAGTCACTAGGTTAACGTTGGAAATTACTCATATTTGTGGGGACGACCACGATGGTCAGCAAACCCATCGTGATCGTGTTCTGAATCAACAAAACAAACAACGAGTCTATGAAGAATCATCCAGTGACAAAGAAGAGTACACCAAAGAATAATTTACGGGGCTTAGAGACGGTAGAGATTATTAGGGATGAAGAGACCAGAGATTTAGGGGTCATGGTGGCCGTGGAGGCCAAAACTTCAGGGGATATGGTGGTCGAGGGGACCAAGGCAAATATCGGATGAAGATGGACTTACCCAGTTTTGATGGTCATTTTCATATCAAAGATTTCTTTGATTGGCAAGCCGGGGTGGAGAGGTTCTTTGATTTCATGCAGGTTCATGAAGAGAAAAATGTCAAACTCGTAGCCTATAAGTTAACTGGGGGAGCATTTGCCTGGTGGGAGCATACTCGACTTAATCGCACAAGACAAGAAAAAACGCCAGTGTGATCTTGACTGAAGATGAAACGCATGTTACGGGCTATATTTTTACCATCAGACTATGACTAAATGCTTTTCCAACAATATCAGAACTGTAGGCAAGGAAGTCAAACTGTGGCAGCATATACAAAGAAATTTTTGTGACTCCAAGTATGTAATGAGTTGTTAGAAACAGAGGCACAATATGTCGCATGGTTTATTGGGCGGGTTAGATGTGGCCATCCAGGATCGAGTGTCCCTATAAACCATATTCTCTATTGTGGAGGCTATTAACTCTGCAATGAGAGTAGAAGCACAACTGGATCAAACCCACACGAGGAATCAGGTGCCAAACAGAATTTTTCTCTAATCTTTGTACACTGTGTTGAATAAGGGAAAGAAGCCTATGACTTCACCACCACCAGTTGCTACGAATCAAGAAGTGAGTAGTAGTAGTGGTCCGACAACAAACATAGCCAGGAATCTTAATCCTTATGAGAGACCCACAGTTGACAAGTGTTATTAATGTGGAGTGCCTGGGCATCGTTCAAACTAGTGTCCATGAAGGAGAACGGCGAACCTAGTGAAGGGTGACAAGGTTAATGAGGAAGAACAGATAGAGGATAACGAACCAAAAGATGATGACAATAGTGTGACCGAGCCCGATGATGGAGATCTCCTCTCACACTCTCTTGTGGTGCGGAGGTTATTATTACCCCCAAAGATAGAAGGACACTCGCAGAGGCATAGTATTTTTAAGACGAGATGCACTGTCAACCAGAAGGTTTGTGATGTCATCATTGATAGTGATAGCACCGAGAACATTGTGTCTCAAGCCATGATTTCAAAGCTTGGCCTGAAGACAGATAAACACCCCTCGCCGTATAGTATTGGTTGGATAAAAAAGGGTGTTAAGTCAAGGGTAACACGTACTTGTCATTTTCCCTTATCCATTGGAAAAAATTATCTTAATGAGATTGTGTGCGATGTGGTGGAGATGGATGTCTGCCATATGATCTTGGGGAGGCCTTGACAATCCAATGTTGATGCCACGCATAGGGTCGAAACAATGTTTATATATTCAACAAAAGGGGACAAAAAATTACTCTAGCATCTCTTAGGGGGGACGATGCACCTGAAGCTTCGAAAGTGGAGGGGAAGTCTTTTCTCCTTTCTAAAAACAAAGACTTTGGAGCAGAGGTGGAAGATACATGGGAGATTAATGTCTTAGTAGTGTAAGGAGTGGTGCAAGCAGAACCCGTTGCAATTCTGGAGAAATTACGACCAATGCTTAATGAGTTTAAGGAGATCACTCCAGAAGAACTACCACATAGCTTACCTCCGATGCGAGACATACAACACCACATTGACCTGGTACCAGGTTCTAACCTGCCTAATCTCCCACACTATCGAATAAGTTAAAAAAAAAGTTAAATTTTGTTGGAGCAAGTGGATGATCTTATGCAAAAGGGGCTGATTCAGGAAAGCATGAGTCCTTGTGTTGTATCCACTCTATTGACTCCGAAGAAGATGGTAGTTGGCACATGTGCGTTGATAACCGAGCCATCAACAAAATAACAATCAAATATAAGTTTCCCATACCACGGCTAGAAGACATGTTAGATATGTTGAATGTATCGAAGATTTTTACAAAGTTGGACTTGCGAAGTGGATACCACTATATTCGTGTGAAGTTTGGGGACGAATGAAAGATTGCGTTCAAAACTAAAGAGGGTCTATATGAGTGATTGGTGGTGCTTTTCAGACTATCTAATGCTTTGAGTACCTTCATGAGGCTGATGAATCAGGTATTGGAACCCTTCATTGGCAAATTTGTTGTTGTTTACTTTGATGACATCCTAATATATAGTCGGACTGAGACTGAACATATGGCACACTTAAGAGAGGTTCTAACAGTATTACAAGAAAATAAATTATATCAATATGAAGAAATGTAACTTCATAATTGACAATTTATTGTTTTTGGGGTTTGTAGTGAGTGTTGAGGGCATTCGAGTTGATGAGGAGAAGGTGAGAGCAATTTGTGAATGGCTAACTCTTAAAACAGTGAGTGAAGTTCACAGCTTCTATGGCCTAACAAACTTTTATAGGAGATTTGTCAGGAATTTCAATAGTATTGTCGCACCCATCACTGAATGCATGAAGAAAGGGAAGTTTCAGTGGGGAGAAGAAGTGGAGTAAAGTTTTGTTTTGATTAAGGAGAAGTTGTCCACTGCACCAATCTTAGCATTGCTGAGTTTTGAAAAACTCTTCCAGGTAGAGTGTGACGTTTCCATTGTAAGGGTAGGTGCCGTATGGTCATAAAAGGGTCGCCTAGTGGTGTTTTACAGTGGAAATCTTAGTGAGGCATGCAAGAAGTGATTGACATATGAGCTGAAGTTTTATTCAGTATTTCATGCCTTCAAGCATTGAGAGCATTACTTGATTCAACATGAGTTCATGTTATACATAGACCACCAAACATTAAAATTTATTAACAGTTAGAATAGCATCAACTGAATGTACACCAGGTGGATTTCCTATATTCATAAGTTCTTTTTCTCACTGAAGCACAAGTTAAGCTAACAAAACAAGGTTGTCGATGCGTTAAGTCGACGCGCATCTTTGTTAGGTAACATTGCAGATTAAGGTTATTGGTTTTGACTGCCTGAAGGAGTTGTATGAAAAGATTACGACTTTTGGAGTATTTAGGCTAAGTGCTAGAATAGAAGGTTAGTAGAAGGTATGCTTGTTCATGATGGTCACCTATTTCGTGGAATTCAATTGTGCATCCCAAGAAGTTTACTAAGGGAACAAATAATCCATGAGTTGCATGGTGGTGGTTTGGGTGGACATTAAAGGAGAGACAAAATAGTGGCCTTGGTTGAAGAATGGTACTATTAGCCTCAGTTAAAGAGGGATGTGGGCAATCATGTTTATAAGTGCCCAATTTGTTAAATAGCAAAATGCCAATCTCAAAATACAAGCCTATACGTACCTTTACCAATTTTAGCGTTGTCTTGGGTGGATCTGTCTATGGACTTTGTATTGGGTCTTTCGTGGACTCAGCAAGATATGGACTCTGTCTTTGTGGTAGTTGACAGGTATTAAAAAATGACACATTTTATTCCCTGTAAGAAGATGTCGGATGTTACGCATGTGAGCAATTTGTTCTTTAAAGAGATTGTCCCTTTGCATGGAGTGCCTCAGTTCATCACGTCAGATCGTGACACTAAGTTTCTTTTCCATTTTTGGAATACTTGTGGAAGTGGTTTGTCACATCTATGAATTATAGCAGCACAAGTCATCTACAGACTGATGGTCAGACCGAAGTGGTGAACCAGACCTTGGGCAACCTTATTCGTTGTATTTATAGTGAAAAGTCGAAGCAATGAGACTTAGCACTAGAACAGGTAGAGTTCTCTTTTAACAACATGGAGAATAGGTCGATTGGGAAATCCTTTTTCTCAATCATTTACTGTTGTCCACCAAAGCATGCATTGGATTGAGTACCACTGCCTAAGCTCCCTAAAATGAGTATTGCAGCTAAAAATATGATAGATAAGATTCAAGCCATACAAGAGGAGGTGCGGAAACAACTTGAAGAGTCTAGTGTCAAATATAAAGAAGCGGCTAATAAGAAAAGGCGGGAGAAGATCTTCAATGAAGGAGATTTGGTGATGGTCTATCTACGAAAGGGGAAGTTTCCTCTCGGCACTTACACCAAGCTGAAGGATAAGAAGTATGGTCCTTACCAGATTGTCAAGAAGATTAATAATAATTCTTATGTTGTTGATCTTCCGGATGATATAGCTATTTCCCCTACTTTCAATGTGGCTGACATGTTCTAGTGCCACCCGCTTGATGAACCTAGTTACCCATAACCTAACTTGAGGTTGAGTTCTTTTCAAGTAGGGGGAGACTGATATAGAATAGATAGCCTAGACTTTCCTTGAGCAGAGGGACCGACATAAGTTAACACATAAGAAGGGTAAAAAACATTAGTAGAAATCATGAGCCCAACAACGGAATTGTGTGAAATTTGGTGAGCTGAAGGGAATCTTCACAAGCATCAAAACTCATGGCTTTTCCATGAGCATCGCCACTTTTCACAAAAATTCCTTCGTTAAGGCCCTCAATTCAGCATTTTTGCTATTTTTAGTAACTTTCCTTTTCACTATAACTTTTTTTTTTATTTAGAAGTCAGAATAATATCCCGTTTGTTCTAGGATGTCTCTTAGAGACCGTAGGATTTGATTTTGTCATTATCTCGATTTTACTATTTTTGGTAAAATTTTCCAAATTAGCCTACGTGCCTAACACGAATTAGGCTTTCATTCTCTATTTAAGAGCATTGTAGCCCTCAGGGTAATTCAGTTTTTTTTTCTATTAATAATAGTTTAGAAAGGGTTTTCTCTTCTTCTTAGTGGATTCTAAGGTATTCTCTCCAAGGGAGGACGACGTGTTCTTCTCCTTGCTATTCCGCTGCATCTGATTTACAGATGGGTGAGAAAATTAGATTTTTTTTTCAAAAACTCTAGTTTCAACTAATCGTTGTGAATAAGTGTGGTTCAATAAGATTAGCATGGACGGTAGAGAAAAGTTTTCTTATCTTTGACAACATAACACAATTTTAAAGATGATTTTGTTTTCTTCACTCATCATTGATCATAGGGCCCTCTTCTTTTTGTGATTTGTTGCAACAATATTCTTAGAATATTGTTCCCTTGCTTAGAGGGAGAGGGAGATTTGCATGATAAATACATGTCGAGCTCAATGATGCGAGCTTTTGAATGGGGGCATAAATGCCATCAAACTTTGGCTAGGTTCTTAATCATAAGATCTGATGGGATTACATTTCTGTTTTACCCATTCATGTAGGGAGCTTAATCCACATGGTTTTAAACAAAATATCAATATGCATGCTTGGTGTAACATTTTGAGTGGGAGGTTGAACGCTGATCTGCATAGACTAATGGTGTTGCCCTTGTTGTTAGACTAGGAAGTGTGGGAGTTTTAGGTTCTGTTGAGGTGGTGGCTTTAACTCACATGGAACCTCAAGTGAGTCCTTTTTTGGCAAGTGTGTTTCTTTAGGAAGTTTTCCCATGTTTTAATGTAGGGTTTGGTGTGGGTATTTGAGGGCTTCTTCTCTTAACTTTAAATATGGTTTTGTAAGAAAAGACAACAACACAGTCATTGTAATCTCTATTTTCTCTCATAGTAAAAAAACTCTCTTGTTGTTTTCACCTGTGGACATAGAATTTAAGTTAAACCGCGGTAAATCATCTATTCTTTATGTGATTGTTGTTTGCATTAATTTCTTTGTCTATTTTGTTTTGCACATCTCCAAATCTAGGATTATGCACAACAAAATGATATCAAAGCCAGGTTGAGATTGAGGTTTTTGACATGGCCACAAAGTATGAAGTGGAGAAATTCGATGGCCATAACAGTTTCAGTCTATGGCATGTGTTGTTGGTTCAACATGGATTATAAAAAGCTTTGGTGGGAAAGGAAAAGGTTCCTACAATGATGTCGGAAGACGATAGAGATGAACTTGACCTCAACGCACTTAATGCGATTCAATTATGCTTAGTTGATGAGGTGTTGTAAGAGGTTATAGATGAGGTGTCTACGGCTGGGATGAGGCTCAAGTTAGAGACCCTATACATGACCAAGCCTCTCACAAACAGATTGTATTTAAAACAACACTTCTACACATTGAGGATAAGAGAGTATGTCTCTAAAAGTCTATCTGGACAAATTCAATAAAATCATTATGGATTTGAAGAACATTAATATTAAAATTATTGATGAAGATTAAGCTATCATTGTTTTGTGCTCTTTATCTGCATCATATGAACATTCGATTATGACTTTACTCTATGAAAATGATACCATCTCTATGAAGGATGTTAAGACATCATTGCATTCTAGGGAATTGAAGAAGAAGGTATTTAGAGAAGAGGGTGAGGGGCATGTAGAAAGTTTGTTTGCTGGAGGAAGAACAAAGGAAAGGGTTCTAGAAGTGATAAAGGTTAGTTTGTATCTAAGTCTAGAAGAAATAGCAAGGTATGCTGCTTTCGTTGTAAACAATATAGTCATATGAAGAAGGATTATGCAAAACGTGCTGACATGAAGAAAAGTGATAATCCTAATGTAGCTTTGGAAGAGGAATAAAAGGAGTACATTGGAGATGTTCTCACAATCTCCAAAGGTATGGACACTTTTTCTCATGATGAATGGATATTGGATTCATGTTGTCTTGTTCATATATGCTTCAAGAAAGAATATTTTGATACGTTCTAAGAGAAGAAGACAGGTTTTGTTTCTTTGGGTGACGGGTCCACTTGTGACGTCACAGGTATTGGGATAGTAAAGATCAAAATATTTGATAGAGTGGTTCAAACTTTGGGTGGTGTGGCATATGTCTTAAAGATGTAAAGGAATTTAATATCCCTGGGCCGGTTGGACTCCAAGGGTTGCAGGTATTAAGCTGTAGGTGAAGCCATGAAAATCACATGTGACTATTTGATCTTGATGAAGGGAGAAAAGTGTGGTAATAATTTGTGTCGTCTGATGGGAAATACGATGATTGATGGCATTCCTGTGACCTTAATGGATAGTTGAAAATGGGGTACATAGAATAACAAGTGTTTGTGTAAGATCTCTTTCGCAGTTGGAGCAGAGACAAGTGTTATACGTTTCCATGTGACAGACAATGGTGAGACAGTTCTTATGGTTAGAGATGACAAATCAAGGCCCTTCTCTAGAGTTGACTAGGCGAGTTGACTCGGTACAGCTACACATTTACGTTGGCAGTGTTATAATCGAGTCAGATGGTGTTAGGATATAATTGATCTGATGGTATGTGTAGTGGTGGTTCTTCAAGGCTAATGGTTGTTTGTGGTGATAGCAAACAGGATGTGTTTTAGGTTAGAGGTGGAGGTGCATTCAAGGTAATATGGTGCATAGTTCACTATGAAGGACAAGTATAGGTTTTCTCCCGAGTGGTTTTCAGAATGTGAGTCAAGGTGGAGTGTGGTGCACATGTCACAGGTTTTATGTCTTATCAAAGATACAAGTGCTCGCAGTATCTAGATTTATCCTTCGGGGTTGTGTGAAGAAGATGTGAGTAGAGTTTGTTGTACCATGTAACCTTGGTAGAATTAAAGCCAAGATGGAGATTTGTTGAGATGGTGGCTTTAACTCACATGGAACCGCAAGTGAGTCCCTTTTTGGAAAGTGTGGTTCATGTTTAACATTGGGTTTGGTGTGGGTATTTGAGGGCTTCTCTTAACCTTAAATAGGGTTTTGTAAGAGAAGGCAGTCACAAGGTCATTGTAATCTCTATTTTCTCTCATTGTGAAAGCTCTCTTGTTGTTTTTGCCCGTGGACGTAGGCTTTAAGCCGAACCACGTTAAATCGCCTTCTCTTTGTGTGATTTTTGTTTGCATTAATTTCTTCTTCTATATTGCTGCACACGTCTCCAAATCTAGGCTTCCGCACAACATGTTCTAGTGTAAGTAAAAGGAGAAGGCATCCTAGAAGACTCAGACTAATAGGTCTGCACCAAAATAAATATATAAATCGTAAACTTTGTAGGGGAAGATGTAGTAGAAGGACAAATCCAAGAGAACATGTTACAGCTATAGCAAGCTCGGTCATTTTTCTTGGGAAACAAATGTTCTGTGATGAAAAAGTATCTGTGAGTCTCTGTGATGAACTATAAGCTGACACATGGTGTGCTCAGGTTAAAGAGGTCCAAAAAAGTGCTCAAGTGAAAAAGTTGGTGTCCAAAAAGGCACCGAATTAAAAAACACATCATTTGTCAATGTGGCACACCTGCAGAATTTTTTCATCACAGACAATCATTCTCCTTTGTTATATGTTTTGAAACTCTAGAATCTATAATTAGGGGTGTGCATGAGCTGAGCCTTGCCTTAGTAGGGCCAGGGCAGGGCCCAGCATTGTATATTATGAGCCTAGAAAAACTTAAAAGCCAAGGCCCAAGCGCAGCCAAACTTGATTTTACGGATCAGCCCAAGACTCATTAGTACGTTTTATAAAACAATGTAAGATCGTGCATAGCCCAAGCTTAAGATCGGACTTAAACACAGGCCTAAGCTTGCACCATGCCTCGTGGAATCAATTTTTAGGCTGGGCTGGGCTCAAGGAAAACCTGGTCCTATGTGCAGCCCAACTATAATCCAATCAATATCATAATAGGGAGTAACAAAAATCTCGATGCTAAAAAGAAAAAAGAAAAAAGAAAGGCAAGATACTGATGAACATAATTCCATACCCAAAAAAAATGATGAACATAATTAAATTTTATATTCTTCAGCACACTACAGTCGCAAGAAAAACAAAACAAATGTTCTGTGATGAAAAAATGTGTGATTCTCTATGAGCACGTGATAGACTGCCATGTAACCTGTTTGGGGCTAAAAAATTCAAAAAAGTGTTCAATTGAAAAAGATCGCCAAAAAGAGGCACCAAATTCAAAAAACATTGTGTCAGTCTATAACACGTTTCATCACATCATCCTTTATTGTTGAATTATCGCTGTGTTTACATGTATTTATTTTATTTTATTTTTCTGTTGTAATTACTGAATCATTTTTGTGTTTACAGGTATTTGCTGCTGTTATCGCTGAGTCCAAATGCTATAACTACCGGAACCTTTGGTCATAAATAATTGAACCCTCTAGGGTAGTATTTACAATTCTGGTTTATGTTTTGGTATTATTTCAAGAATCCCACTGCTGTTATCAATGGGGGACTTGCTGTTGTTGATAACTTGAATGTTGTGTTGCGTGTGAATTTCTTTTGTGTAG
>JAOXJP010154447.1:0-13038 GCA_025762735.1 Platanus orientalis
TATATATATATATATATATATATATATATATATATATATATATAGATACATTAGATCAACATTTTTGAAGTTGTCTATCTTTGACATTTTTTATTTTTATTTTTATTTTCTTTGACTTAGATTATTCATTAACAATTAACAACTTAAACAATCAGTTAAAAGTTATGGATGGTTTTCTATCATATAATCTTGCTTTTTTTTGTTTCGCATCTTATATAGGTTTTGCCATTGCCTAACATTCCATTCTTTTGGGTCTTGTATCGTACCTATTCTAACTGGCGAGCTCTCCAGGTGTGTATAATGATTAGTGATGTTGGAAATTGTAGTTGTAGATGTGCATACGGTGTCTTGGTGACCTTGTGTTAACATCACATCCCCCAACTTTTGTAATTTTAAGAAGGTTGGGATACAAGTGCAACTAGTAGAACTGGGATTGCATCTTTTGATATCACTGCTAATCTATGAACTAAAGTAGATCATTCATTTTAATTTTTTATTTACAAATTTTGTGATCATGAATTATTCATTTAGCTGCAAATCTATTTTCTACTTAGTTTGGGCATAATTCTGTTATGGTCATTTAGCTGCTTTCACACATTCATTTTATTATTTTATTTAATGGGCTCTGCCATGATTTGGTGTGCTGGAGTTCGCATTTTACATGATGATCTCTTGAATAGAAAGGAAGAAATATAACTTTTATGTAGGTGTATTCTCATTTCTCAGTGGTTGGGTATTGTACAGTTTTGCTTTCAGCATTGCTTTGATCATCTCACAAGTTGCGTTGCTGTCAATATTGGTTGTTTCATATTATGCAGAAGTAAAATTGAGTGAAGCAATATCAGAATTTTACATATAGTTTAATCTATTAAGGTAAAGTTATACTTTATTTAAAACAAATCTTAGCATTTTAATTTGGATTTGTTGGTAAGTTTCTACCAAAGGAAACCGTTATTAGCCTTCCCTTCCCCTCCCCCTCCCCTTCATGTTCCATTTTAGTGCATGTGTGTAAACTTGATGTCCCATAGAAATGAGAGAAGTAATCGAAACCATCTTGATGCAGAACACGAAACAACCAATTTTCAAGCTTTGGGAAAATTTTGATTACTTTAGGTTTAATGTTTTTATTTGGTTACAATTGTTAATTTGTACAATTTTATTTTCTTATAGGTGTTATTTTAATCAGTCAGCTTAAGGTTTTAGTTTATATTTAAGTAGAATAGGTTTTATCTTTTTTGATAGGTAAACATTAGTAATTAATTTATTAGTAAGTGAAGAAGGGTTTTGAACCCAGGTCTGTGGTATGACACCCACAGACTTTACCCACTCAGCAAGCTGGCATCTTCTAGAATAGGTTTTATTTAATTTTAGGAAAGTGGAAAATCTTATTTCCTTCACTTTTTATTGGGCCCTATTTTGGGAAGTCAAAACTTACCCATTTGGCTTGATTTTGGTGTCATTTGAAAGGTTATTCAGTTACCTTTCCAACGAGCTCAAGATCTTGCTAATTCGATGTGATTTGGGAAAGATATGGCCAAAATAATAGAAGGTTATCAAAATATGACAGGATTTGTGTTTTTCAAAGTCCTACTTATGGGAACATAAGAGATCGAGATACGCCCACTAGGGTGTACCAGTGGAGGGGGAGGACGGTGCCTTATGGTTTGAGTAGATTGAGACCATGTGAGGTCCACATATGTCATCCATGTGGGGCCCACATGAGGATGCTCTAGTGTGGCACACTTTAGAGTTCTTATTTGTGTTGTTTTAGGACTTAGTTTTAGTTATTTTATGGTATTTTGTTTATTAATTTCTATTTAATTAGAATAGGACTTAGAAGTCTTTTACATTATTGATTTGGAGTGTTTTTGTCAAATCCTAGTAGGTTTAGGAGTGGTCATTGGTTATAAAAGAGTCTAGAACATTATTGTTGATCGATTAATAAAGAATAAAGTTCCCTTCGCTCACGGTTGGGTGCTTCCTAAAAACCAGAGTGGTTATCTGATGCAGCACACGAGTCCAAGATACCAAACCAATAAATAAATCAAACAAGACTGAAGAGGAGGGGTGTAAGGACTCTCGGGTGTGAGTTTATAGTTCCAACTCTGGGCAAATCAATAACCAACTAACCATCGAGTGGGTGATTATGTCCAACACAGTGAGTATAAAGGGGACTTTGTATTGTCAGCTAGTATTGATATAGGGTTGAAACTGGATCAGTTTAAGGCTAACACGGACTATTTGGTCAGGTTAAGATCAGATTCTGTTATAGAGAAAATAACAGAATATCCAAGGTATTATAAGGGTTAAAGAGGGTTCAAACAGCAAGGGATTAAAGTACCCTTTATTGGTTAGCGGCAGCAGGTATATGTGTGATGATGCAAATGGGCATAACTCCACAAAAAAAAAAAAGAGAACAATATTCAGGATACCACTGCCGCCAGGAAGAAAATCTGTAGGGGTGTGACTTGGAGGTCTGAAACAGCAAGATATTGATCTCCCTTAGTTGCCAAAAGGTTTTGTCATGGTATGACTTGAATTTTCTTTAAAGAAGACAGCAGATAATTTGATATGAGAGTGACCGCAGGTTATAAAATAGGGAGAAATTAGGTTAGCTGATGGAAAACAAAGGAAAGGGTAGAGGGTGATCAATTTCCTGTTTTATGGATTCAAGAACTTATCAAGATAGGTTCTTGTAGGTGGAATCTTGAAGAATCTTTAAAGGAGAGGATGAAAACCAGTAGTCAAAAGAAAATAACAAGAGAGAAGAAGAGAAAAAAGAAGAAAGATTAAAAAAAAATAGAGTACTTGGATGTAGGTAATCACTTACCTCACAAGCCCATGAACATCACCATCATAGGGTTTAAGTTTAGGAACCAAAAACTTGAAGAAAAGAAGCTCACTCGTGTAGAGAGAAACAATATTTTTCTTAGTCAAAATCTTCATTAAACAATGAGAGGGGTTCTTTTATAACCCACAATTGGACTAAAGTTTCCCCCTTTTAAATCTTCAAAATTCAAATAATTAGAACCTTCTAAAAATAGCAGCTAACCTATTCTAAAACTTAAAAAAAAAACTGGCTAAAACATAGAATAAAGAGGCCAAATCGTGTGGCTCAAGTAAGGTGGTCCACCAGCCCTATTTATCATATTATAGGTGCTTTACAAAATTGACCAAAAACAAAAATGATAATTCATAGCATGTCCTAACTCCTAATATTTAATAAACTATAGCATAACACAATAAAACTCTAGAAAGGCCTAAAATCAGCAACTTAAGCTCCAATTGAGTAGTCATGGGCTTCCTCCATGTGTCTTTTTGTGCACCTTCATGTGTGGACCCTGCCAAGGCCATGTGTGAGCCCCACTTGTCTCTAATATCGCATCATTCTCCCTATTGGAGAGATTCCTAAGGTTTGGTTTACCTTGGTGAGAGGCCAAGAACCTTTTTCTTATAGTGAGAGATTGCAATAACAAGTAACTCTTCTTTTCTTGAGTTTTGAGTATGTTTGTGGTGGTTTAAAGCTTAGGGATTGCAAATCTTGAAAGTTTTCTAGAACCCTTACTGTTTTTCCAGATTTCTTTTCAAGGAATCTTGAATCCTTTACCCCCTTTACTGTTTTGATTCACCAGAAGCCTTTTTCCCTAAAGCTTGCGGCTAGGTTTTGTAGATTTTTTATGCAGACATTGGAGCAAGGTGGGGTCCACACATGAAGGCAAACAAGGAAGAGCATGGGAATATCTTGTGAGGGGTTTGGTTTTGTTTTAGGGTCTTTTATTAATGAGTTTATTAGTTTATCACATGTTTTATTAATTTTAGAATAGGGACATGACTGGTATTTCAGTTTTTTTATATGGCATGATTGGAATTATGTAATAAAGCCAATTTTGTCATGGTCAGCCACTCTTAGAGAGGGGCACAATTTTGGAGCTTTCTTTATTACTTTGTGTTTCCATTTTAGGATGTAAACAAAGAGGGAACCCTAACTCATCATGGGTTTTAAAAAGGGGGTCCTCCTCCTTATTTGAATAATGAAGTTAGACATAAAATTTTGCTACTCTTGCCTTCCACGACTATTGGTTGATGCTATCAAACTTTGTGTCAATGCTTGAACTTGGTTGGTAAAGACCAAATCCATGAGTTGGTGATTTCTCACGGGTACGAAACTTTATATATTTTTCTCCTTATCATCTTTACTTGACTGGTTTTTGCATCCATTACACCTGTTGGTTATACCTAAAAAACTAATTCCATTATCTCTTCTTCTTTCATTTCGAAAACCAATTGATGGGGACATGGAGGCTTACATGGGACCCACACATAGGGTTCATAGAGTCTATTTGAGAAGAATTTGGAAGTCTACAAGAGCTACATCGAGAAGGAAGTGATTTGCCTTGAATTAAAGCAAATTTGGAGGTTTTTTTAGCAACTTGCCATTTTTGAGACATGTGGGGCCCACTTTCCCTTGATTGTAGGGCCACATGTGTGTGTGCTTGCATGAAGAACAAGTGGTTGAACTTTATTTTCTGTTTTACTTTAGTTTTATAGCTTTTTAGTAGGGTTTATAGGCTTCATTTTTTGTTTAGAATGCTTGGGGACATAAAGGTAATTATTTAATTTGCAGGAATGTATTTGAAATTTGAGAGTTTTAGGCTTTTAGGAGTCTTGGTCGACCATGTAAAGGTGGGAGACTTTTTTTTATATTAGTTTCTAATAATTTTTGGTATTTGAGTCAAATGCGAGATATGAGGTGAATGATTTTCTGCAGAAATTAAACGTTAAGGCCTGTTGGGACTTGCCTTGGTGTATTGGGGGCAATTTCAATTTGATTAGATTTTCTTCGGAGAGATGTGGGGGTGGTTGGAGGGACCTTGATATGGATGAATTTGGTGAGTTTATTGATAGATGGCGCCTCATTGATAGTCCTCTAAAAGGGGCTAAGTTCATGTGGTCTAGCTTTCAGCTTAATGCCACTTTGAGCGGACTTGATCATTTTCTTTATTGTGATGATTGGAAAGATTTGTTTCCTAATCGTTCTCAATCTGTGTTGTTCAAAACTACCTCAGATCATACCCCTATTGTTCTGAGCTTGTGTAGACTGTTTGAGGGGCCTAGTTTGTTTAAAGTTTGAGGAGATGTGGTTCCTTGAACCGGATTTTCTAGACGTTGTGAATCAAGAGTGGAACCGAGTGATTTATTCGGGTAATCCGAGTAGAAGATTTTCCCTTAAACTGAAGTCTCTGAAATTTTTGTTGAAAAGTTTGGAATAGAAATTCAAGCAAGTCTCTCAAGTCGGAATTAGAAGAGTGTAAGAGAAAAATTCGTGTTTTTGACTTGTTGGAGGGAGATGAGCATCTTTCCTCTTTGGAGAAGAATGAAATGGAGTGTTTGAAGAAGGTGATAGAAATATAAAATTCTTTCATAAAGTGGCTTCCCATCAGAAAAATTCGAAAGAAATTTATTGCTTGAATATCAATGGGAGGTGGTCTCAAGATCTAAAGGAAATTAGAAATGAGGTGGAGGAGTTTTATCAAAAACTTTATATGGAGGATCAGGTTGTTAAGCGGGAGTTGGAGGGTGTAGAGTTTGACCGTATTTTTGCTAATGAAAGAACCATGCTTGAAAGACACTTCTCTGAAAAAGAGGTTTGGAATGTTTTGTCAGGTATGAAGGGGGATAAGGCTCCGATGTCGGATGAATTTTCGATATCTTTCTTTTGGATATGTTGGGATATTGTTAAAAGGGATTTGTTGAAAGTTCTAGATGAATTTTGTTATTTGGAAGAATTCTATGAACATTTGAATGATACTTTTATCGTACTAATCCCAAAAAGCCATGATACAAAGGAGTTAAAGACTTTTGTCTAATTAGCCTTCTAAGCAGTGCTTATAAGATAATTTCTAAACTGCTAACCTCCAGGTTAAAGTTGGTTATAAAGGGATTATTGCTTAGCCTTAAAGTGCCTTTGTTGAAGGTAGACAAATTCAGGATAATGTTCTGATTGCAAATGAGTGCATTGAAGATAGAAGGCTTTTGGGTAGAAATGGTTTGATTTGTAAATTAGATTTAGAAAAGGCTTATTATCATATTTGTTGGGATTTTCTAGATTATATTCTGGGAAGAATGGGGTTTGGGGCTAAATGGAGAAGCTGGATTTTTTATTGCATCAGAACAGTGAAGTTCTTGGTGTTAGTTAATGGTTCCCTTGTAGGTTTCTTTAGAAGCTCAAGGGGATTGAGGCAAGAAGACCCTCGTTCCCCCCACCTTTTCATTATGGTTTCTAAAGTCTTAAGTAAAATGATTAGAAGGGTTGAAGGGGAATACATTCCGGGTTTTCTAATTAGGACAAGTGCTTACAGAATTTCTTATTTGTAATTTGCGGATGACACTATGATCTTTTGTAATGTTGATGAGACCCAACTAGGCTTTCTAAGGTGTATCCTTTGTTGCTTAGAGGCTATGTCGGGGTTGAAAATCAATCTGGCTAAAAGTAAGATGTTCCAAGTCGGGGATGTGCCAAACATTATGAATCTTGCCTGGTATTGGGTTGTGAAATTAGGTCTTTACCTTCATCTTACCTTGGTATGCCTCTGGGGGCTAGCTTCAAGTCCAGGGTGGTGTGGGATCCGGTTGCGGATAGGATTTCGTCGAGGTTGGACTCTTGGAAGGCGGCCCTCTTGTCTAACGGTGGTAGACTTACTCTTTTGAAATCCACACTTGGTTCCATTCCTAACTATTACCCTTCTCTTTTTACTATCCCTGGATCGGTGGCTATAGGAATTGAGGTGATGTTCCATAATTTCCTGTGGAATGATTCTAAGGAGCATCACCGGTATTACCTTATGGATTGGAAGTCTATTTGTAGACCTTTGGGTTGTGGCGGTCTTGGTTTAAGGTCAATTAGAGATCACAATAGGGTTATTTTGGTTAAGTGGCTTTAGAGATTTAGAATTGAAAAGGAGAGCCTGTGGCGCAGGGTGGTAGTGGCTAGATTTGGTGAATTTCCTCTTAGGAGGCTAAGGAGGTTCGGGTCCGGCATGGCTGTGGTATTTGGAAGTCTATTCAGAAGGCTAAGGATATCTTTTGGAAATTCATTTGATTCAAGTTAGACTCTAGTAAGAAGATCTGTTTTTGGGAGGACAAATGGATTGGAGAAATCCCTCTTTCTTTGGCTATAGAGCCTAATGGTAGGGTTTTTGACACTTTTGATTAGGAGAGTAATATCTGGAGACCGTGCCTTCAGAGAAATTTGAACGATTGAGAGATGGATGATTTAGGTTGGATGTTAGAGTTGCTCGAAGGTGCTAAGCCCAATCCTACTTTGAGGGATGGATGGGAATGGGTCATTTAAAAAAAATGAAACTTTACTCCAAAGTCTCTTTATATGGAATTGGGTGGGTTTAGGGTTTGCTCGTTTCCGCAAAATGACATTTGGATCCCGGGAATCTCGTCAAAAGTGGCATTTTTTATGTGGAATGTCTTCCTTGATAATATTCTTACCCTTAACCATTTAAAAAGCAGAGGTTGGAATTTGGCAAATAGATGTATTCTGTGCCTAATGGAGGAGAAATCGGTGGGTCATCTTTTTGTTCACTGTGCTTTGGTGCATGAGGTTTGGAGTTTCTTCCTCTCCCATCTTAATATCTATTGGTCATTCCCTTTCAATTTCGTGAGTTAATTTTTGGTTGGTGGATTTGTGATTTGGACGGTTTACCATCAATCATTTGGTCTTATCTTCTGAGGGTAATTTGTTGGGGGATGTGGAAGGAGAGGAACTCTAGGATCTTTGAGGAGATTCTTTTATACATTTGTAGCACCATATTTGATTGAATTTTTATTATGAGTGACTCTGAGGAGAGGGAGTGGATTTCCATTTGGTGTGAGGAGTTATAGTGTGGGGGTTTTGGTGGGCATTTCTTTTCTTTTATTGTTTTTTTGGTTCTTCAACTTCTTGGTGAGGGTCCTCTTGTGTTCCCTCTTACTTTTCTTTCGGTTTTTAATATAGTTTTATCCCTTTATCTCTCTCTCTCTCTCAAAAAAAAAAAAAAACCTTTTTTGTATAAATACATAAGAGGGAGGTGGAGATCAAACACCCATTACAAAAGAAAAGAAAAAAAACTCGTGTGAAAGCTTGAAGTTCTCCTTGCTGGCTGCCTCTGTGCATGTTTTTTTTTTTCTTCCTTGTTTTGTCTAGATAAGGCTTAGGTTAGTGATTTCCTAAGTGAGGTTGGTGATTTCCTCAAGGTAAACTCTATCTTTATATCCTTTATTCTTCTCTCTCACATATTTTCTGGTTTTCTTGTTTTCTTCTTGCTGCCCACAGTCCACATACACCTTCCCACATCATCTTTTCACTTCCATACATTCACCAAACTAGCCGATCACTTCTTCCATCTCCCTTTTGCTTTCCCTTCATCCAAACAATTTCCCATACCTATTAACATCAATCGGTTAGCCTTACAAACCCAGAAAATTTAAGAACTTCATAAAAACCCATACCAAACCCAGAAAAGTTACCAAGAATCCATAGAAATCCATCTACACATCATCCTAAGCATCCCCAATACCATCCGGCTACCTTAGATCATCCCCATCCTCTCTATTGCGTGCTGCTCAAGAAACCCATTAAAATCCAACCTAAAAACCAATAAACCTGTCTTTAGAAGTCAAGAAGCCTGCCCTACCCTACTTTCCAGCCTTTTTTTAATCTTTTTTCAACTTTTATAAAGGGATTACGCCCCTTAGTCATGCAGCTAGTAATCAAATCCTAGGAGTTCTGATAATTCTAAACTCAAAACCCATGCAAGGAACCTGTACGGCTGGGCAGATTTTTCCCCCTCTTGAAATTTTTTTTATAGAAAGCCTATTTCTTGGCATTCAGGTATACATGGGGCCCTTCACCTACATCACTGAATATATTTGGGTGTTTGTTTGCTTGACACTCGAAGAAAAATCATAATTTTTACATGTTTTAGGCATCATAATTTTATGTGGGCCTTCCAAGTGTTTGTTTATTTGCCTAAGCCGGATTTTGGCACATGTTCTACATCACCAACAACATCTAATACCAGTCAGCCTGTCCTTCCATTACCCTTTTATTTTGCTTCAATCAAAACCATACCCACACCTAGCCATAACCTGCGATTACTTCTAAAACCCTTTTCCATAGTTTTATATTTTTTATTAAAAACCCATCAGCCATACATCCAAGCTGCTGCCCAGAACTTCCAACAACCTTTCTCATTATTTTCTTTCAATTTCCCACAATAAGAATCCCTGCCACACCTTGTGGCTGCATCAAAACCATTTACCTATGGATTAAAACTTCCAAAATTCAAAACCCCATTAACTTCTGTACCTGCGGCCAGGTCTTTTGTGATGGAGTTTAAGTTCTTTGAAAACAAACCCATCCCCTATAACCAGCTGAGTAAAACATAACCCTTGACCCTACAATAACAGTGGAAGTATTCCTTGTTGAGGTATAAATAGATTCAGCAACCAGTTCTTGATTACATTGCTGTGTGGGTATGCTTGCATTCAAGGTGTTTGAATAATCTCCTAAGTGTGTTGATAAATTAATATTCACATGGGTTGTGTATTATGAGTAGCGAAGCCCTTTGAATCAAGTCGCATCATGATACTGATGCTGACTGACTGACTTAATGTTTGAAGATTAGTTACATCACTGTTTGCTGCTGTTCAGATTTACACAGCATTCTAAGAGCTTGGAGAAAGGCCTGAGCGTATGTTTCTATATGGGTTGATAGATTTTTTAGTTTACCACCTCAAATTTTTTGGTTTGTACTACATCAAATTTGGTATCAGAGTCAGGTTTCAACTAATTTTTACTTAATTGGGGTCCTGGGCATAAGTTCAACAGCTTCTCCATAAACTAAAGTCATCTTGGTGGCTTTCTTATTATGGGTGAAGAACTTTACTCAGAGATCATTTTAGGGGCTGATTTGTTATTATGAGTATTCACCAGAACTAAATAACCTTCTTATGTTTCGCTGCCTACTGTTGGAGTCAACTGATTGCTGAATTTTATAACTATCATACTTACAAGAGGCCTGAAGAGTTCCTGAAGCCATACTGTGGTGCAGGATTATTGATTGATTTGGACCACGGTTTCAAGTTTTGGTCGATACATGTTGGTTTCGGAGGTTTCCGAGACGAAACTGTATGTTACTTTTAAAAGTATCTGGTATCGTGGATATGTATCGATACATATCGACGATACTAGCTACTAGGTATTTTTTGTGTTAAAGACCTTTAATTTTGAAAGGTTTTGGTGGATGCATATCGGTTTCGGTATCAACCGAAACTTTATTCTCTCTCTTTTTTTTCTTCAATATTTTATACATCTTGCATCTATGAAGAAATCTAAGGAATCCATATGCATCAAAAACAAAGATTTGGACTCGGATCCAATGATCGAAGACTAAACCCCAATTTCGACAAACACTTCGGTAGGTCCTAAACTACATCTCTTTTTAGTGTAAATATTTTATATATATAATGTCTATGCCTGATCTACACTTCCATGGAGGCAGAAATTTTTTTGATAAATAAATTTTTATTTCTTATTTTTTTTATTTTGAAAAATTAGGAAAAATGATTAAAAAATCAAGAAATCAAACTAAATGAACATGGAATAGTCTGTTTTTTTTTTTATATAGTATTACTACCCATGCTCTACATTCTAATATATTTCGGTATATTTGGCAAAAAAAAAATATTTATTTTTTAAATAATTAAAAATTACTGAAAAATGTTAATTTTTTTAGAAAAAATACAGTTAACATATTAGAACACATTGTATATGTTTCTATATGTACTGTTTTGTTTTATTGTATTTTTTATTTTTATTTTTAATAAAAAAATTAAAATATTATTTATTTGAAAAAAAAATACTTTAAATACAACTCCAATGTAGTGTTGTGCATGGGCTATAATATGTTCAATTCAAAGCATATGTTAGTTGAAGTTAATGATATTTAGATTATGTTTATAAGTGTAGAAACTCATTTAAAAATTCCAAAATTTCTATAGTGTATTCATATTTTTCATAGGTGACAGTGTATGTCATGAGGTTATCAGTTTCCACAATCATCATAGATGGTTGTTTTGTATATGTAAGAGTTTCTAAAGGTGTATTATTGTTTTTTCTATCATATCCTAAAGTTTCATAAAAAATTCCAACATTTCCCTAAAGTTTCCATCGTTTCCGTATTTTTTACATGGTTTCTGATATGTATGTACCGAAACCTTGATACGTTTCCGTTTCTGGGCTGACCGGAGCCTATACTGAAATCGAAACTTTGAACCTTTATTTGTATTTTGTCCTTTAATATTCCTAAGCATGTGTTGATTATAACTTGGAACATAAATTAGTTGCTGATTGAGTGTGAAATCGATATGCCCAAAGGTGTGAGAAACAAATTATAAAAATTTGCTGATTTTAGGAGTTCAATGTATTGTTGCTGCTTATTGTTAGCTCTATGTTAGTGCTGTTGCTTACACACCTAAACTGTCCAAAAACATTACAGCGAGCTCTTGAGATTGGTCTCTACATCAGTTCCAGTGTTGGGCTGTTTTTTACAAAGGAATACTGAAATTGATTTTGTGAAACAACTTGCTGTGTACTGGGTTGATATCATTGCTAAGGATTACATTGAGTTAGGCTTGACCAGTTTGATACTTGCTGCTGTCCAAGGTCAGATCACAGAGTTGATATTCATGTTGTTGGAGTTTTATTAATCATTAGGGGATGTGTTATTTACACCATGGTATCAAATATCTCGAAATATCTTAAATATCTTCCGATATATGTCCATGTCGACCAGGACCGACACGACATATTCTTATACCGATACGAAACAATAAATACATTATAAAAATTCATTTTTTGGTCAACATGATGTACAATGTCGGTGTGTTTGAGCGTATATTCCCCTTTCGTAATGTATAATTGCCTAACATCAACATTGTGTTGTTATGATAAAAAATTATATGAAAAACGATAAATTTCAAAGAAAATAAAAAGAGGGAGAGGAATAAGTTGAAGATAAGAAAGAAGAAAATGAAGAGAATCTACTTGTTCCCTTATGCTTTTACGGTTATATAATAATATTTTTGTCAACCATAATGTATGCATCTGTATTTTTAAAGAACATTAAAATACAAGTATACTTAAATAAACTATCATTCCTAATGAATCTATTTGTTTCCTTATGCATATGCAGTTAGATTATATGCTTCTTAAGTTTCCACAATTTTTACAATATTTCTTTCCGTTACTTCCGACATTTCCGATATATGTCTTATTTTAGCCTAACCGATATTTTCATCGACACCGACATTTTGAACCTTGATCAGATAAGTAACCCCCTCCATTATCCATAAAATGTATATCTCCAGCAAACAAAAAGGGCAACTGAACATGAATATAGAGCAACATGGGGACACTTCACAGTATGAGTCTCAAGAGTTCAAAACTTCATATAGTTCATTACATAAAACTTTATTTCCAACCATGCAAGAGGGATGTGGAAAAAGAAAGCCCATATTCAGATTTGAAGGGTTTATGCAAGTGAATTTTGGGCTTAATATTTTAGTATAACAAAAAATATATATTTGGTCAATTTTAGATTAATCTAGGTTAGTTTCTTGTCAATCAATTTAAGGGTTATTATTTATTTCCAAATAGACTAGGTTTTATTTAATTTAAAGAAGGCAAAAGAACTATTTCCGTTACTTTCTTAGGCCCTATTTTGAAAAGTCAAAACTTATCCTTTGAGGCTATTTTGGTGCCATTTGAAAAGTTCTTCAGTTACCTTCCCAACGAGACCAAGATTTTGAGAATCGGGTGTGATTTGAGAAAGTAATGGCCAAAATACTGGCAAGGTATCACTTTGTGACAGGATTTAGTTATTTTAGAATTTTATTTTTTTTAGGAAATCTAGTTAGAGTGGGATTTGAAAGCTTGGAATATAAAGTAATCCAGAATTTTAATAATGAAGACTAATGAATGAAAAT
>JAOXJP010154458.1:0-13038 GCA_025762735.1 Platanus orientalis
TATATTCATAAACCTTGAATTTTCAAATTTTCAGTGAATAAGGGTAATGATTTAGATAGAATTTGGGTCCAATTAGATGATGAGAATTTTGGCAATAACATATCTCAATAACACCTACACTTAGTGTGTTCTAAATCACTTTTCTAAAATAAAACATGTGTTTGTAATCCTAATACTCTTTCTTTATATAAGTCTACTTTTGGTCCCATGGATTGAGGACAAGTGTATAAGACTGTGTGATTAGATTTATGGATTCTAGAATTGCAATTGTTAGAACCTGCCTAGAAGTTGGATCAAAAGGGCTGGGTTTTCATTTTCAGATCAGAGTTTACCTTTTATAGCTACTGGGCCTGATTAGGCTCTATTGTAGACCAGTGGATCTCATCATGTGTTAATTAATGGCATGAGTGTTGCATGCCTTAGCTGGAGATATTAAAATAGTTGTGGGGGTTGATGAACAATTAAAACGCGATGGGCAGAGTGAACCAAAGAACTAGATGTTCTCACATCCTTTTTCAAATCATAGTTTTCATTTAAAAACCAAACATGCATTCACCGGGACATGGACCAGTTCATTATGTACCATGAATCTGGACCATATGGAAAGAAACACTAACAAGAGAGAATAGAGACAAATACTCAAACTAATCAGACTAACACACTCTAGCTATAATGTGGGGTCGTGTGAAGGATTGGTTTTCAAGTGAGGCAAAGTGCATTTTGGGTGAAAATGGGGATAGCCACAGCCTGGTGGTGGAGAGTGTGGTGAGGAAAGAGGTGGCAGGGAAGGGCTGGGAGGAGCCCTTCCTACTACTCTTTCTTTACAGAGAATAAAGTGACGTTTTCTGAACTCTGTTTTTGTCTTTTCTATCTTCTTTATTTATTTATTATTATTATTATTTTGAGGAACAGGGATTGCAGGAAAAGATACAATTTGTTCAAGGAGAAGGTCTACCCAACAAATAAGGTGATGTTGTTTGAACCCAAAATACTCTTTCTAATCAATTTGGAGATTTAAGGAAGAGAAGTTGAATTTTAATGATAATGGGTAGCTATTACTGAAGATGATGAGAAGTGGAATTCTAGAATTTAATAGCTGAACTGAATCTGTTGAAGAAATGTTTGAAATGATAATATTATACTCTAAAGTGAGTGTTTGAAATTTAGTTTCATAATATTAAAGTGGTTTTCTAATCTGAGTATTTGGGCAGCTTATACATAAATTTAGGAGGATTAATTGGGTTAATTATTGGTTAAAATAACGTTCTGGGTGCCTGCTGGGTACAATTGAACACTGTACCAAGCTGGCAGCATTACACATGCCACACATGCAGAGATGTGGAATTCATCCTATGATGGAACCCACAAAGAAGATATCCTAAGCCCAAACCAACAAAAGCAAATATTTCTAATCATGTGATGCACTGTTTTGATGTGGACCATCCATTATAAAAATGGTTTAGGGAAAAGTTTATAGAATTGTTATTATCATCTAATAGATGGAACCAGTGGATGGATGATGGATCAAACCCCAAGTACTGCCACGGGTTGGTAGACATCTGTGTCATATACCTTATGGGTTCCTTAGATTTCCTCTCTCTCTCTCTCTCTCTCTCTCTCTCTTCTTTATTCATTTCTTTGATATTTATGGTTTTCATTCTAAATTATGCCCTTTATGGAGTTAGTAATTTTGTTTTTGTTTTTGGTTGTGACGTAGACACCAAAGACATTGAAACAGCTGTACCTCACAAGCGTTTCATTTATATTTGGGATAATCGTATTCAGTGGCCTTCTTGCACCAACTGTAAGTTGAATCATTGTGTCATTAGCATAATATGACCTTTATTGCTTCTTATACTATTTTCCAGTGAGGAACTGGTATAATTTATGCTAATGGTATTACCTTCTATTGAGTCCTCCTCACTTTCTACTTTTGTTGACCTGTCTATTTAAGTTCTGTTCTAAGTATATGTTATCTCTTAGCTTGTTACCATGTTGGAGTTTGGCTGCCTTGCATGGATTACTTTTCAAGGGTCCCTTCTGTTATACGTCTCAAAGCAAATACACTCTCAAATTTCGTTGAAAGAAAAGACAGAAACCTCTCCACACTGTTTATTCCCATTGATGCATCATTAATGTTTTAAGTTCCATGTACAGATTTTTAGGAGCATCCGTCTCTTCAAATACAAATCTTTAGCTATCAAAAAAAAAAATTCCATAGTTGGGATAAGTCTTGTCTTGATTGATTAATTGACCTTACTCATTACAAAATTTGTTTGCTTCATGTTTAGATGTGTATCTTTCGGACATGTCATATAGATGACCACGTATATCCCCTCATATTAATATAACTTCACATCTTGTCAGAAAGGAAAAGAAAAACTTATGGACTTGGAGGGGGAAAAGTCCTAGATAAATGTTGCATGCACTAACGAAAAGAATAAAATATTACATAAATGGTTTAGGTAGTGGTAATTGGGGATGAAGTTAAAGATGTTTCTTTCTTCCTTTCTCTTTGTTTATTTATTTTTTATATTTATTTATTTACATTAAGGGCGGCTTGGCCCAACGGTAAGGCTTACCATTAGCGTCCCTGGTGGCGCGGGTTCAAGTCACGGAAACAGCCTCTCCAGAAATGGTGGTAAGGCTGTGTACATCTTGCCCTCCCCAGACCCTGCATTGGTGGGAGCCTCGTGCACTGGGCCGCCCTTTTTTTTTTTTAGGTTTTCCTATTGCAATCACCTTCGCGTGATTCCTATCCTTTGTACTGCTGTACTTCTTCTTTTTTCATCTTATATAATAAATGATCTCCTCACCTTTCGAAAAGACAAAAAAAAAAAAACAAACAAACAGTAGCTAAATTATTTTCCTAATCAGACAATATACATTACCACATTACCACGTGAGTCTTATTTATGAGAAAGTCTAAATTTTTTATATATTTAATCATTAAAAATAGTTGGGACAAGGCTATTTGTTGTTGTTGTTGTTGTTAATCATTAAAAATAGTCATTACAAGTCTTAGTTGTAGGAAAGTCTATGTTCATAAAGTATGGGACCAATGGGATGGTTTAGGTTTAAACTGGATATAAAAAGAGAATTAACCCTAAAACCAAGTTAACTAAACAATCCCTTGTTGCAACCAACTAGATCCGCTACACAGATCTTTTTCAACCATTCTGCTCTATCTAGGAGTCATGAGCACTCAATAATTTCGGCCATCCCTTTGCCCTTTAACACCCTCAATTGCATCATATCACTCGTTCTTATTGGTGCTATTTTTGTACTTATTACACAAACAAACTATCTCAAATTGAATAACAAGAAAAAAATACGTAACCCTAAATTGAATATAGGATGAATGCTAGCCCCAAATATAAATTACTTACAAGATTAACCTAAACAAGAATATAAGAAAAATAAAGCCTAAACAAAAAAAGAAAAGAAAATCCCATATTCTAAAGATGGAAAAGTCAAAAGAGAAAAAGAAAGATCTTCACATGGTCTTTATTGACAAAGAAATCATTTAGAGGTTTTGGAAAAGAAAGGAGTTCAAGTAAAGACTTAGTTAAGGATATGTATGATGGACCGGTAACTAGTTTTATAGCAACTAAGGGGCAGACGGGCAATTTTTAATTCAGATAGATTTACACCTTGGGTCATCATTGAGCACCTATTTCTCTTTACATTAGTTATAAATGAGTTGATTAGGTATGTGAAACAGGTCTCATGGTCCTACCAATGATATAGTTTTAATTGACAAGACTAAAAAGGGGGTACATGCCAGTTAGAATTATAGAGATGTCTTAAAATAAATATGTAAGACAAGACAAACCAAAGCAAAATAAAGCTAGTGCAATTTAGTAACAATAAGGTCAAAACAAATAGTAAAGAATGATGACCAAAAGATACCTTGGAGCAACCATTTTCACTATCTTGGTTCAATCATCAATATGGTTACAAGATTGAAGAGGATGTTACCCACAGCATTAAAGCTGGGTGCATAAAGTGAAGAAGTTCTTCCAAAGTGTTATGTGATCGATGCACACCGTTAAAATTAAAGGAGAGATTATTAAAGATGACTACAAGACCATTCATGCTTTGTGAAGCATAATGTTGTGCAACCAACAAACAACACATGTACATTGATTGTAGTGAGATGAGAATGTTGAGAGATTAACAAGCGATAAGAATAGAGAACAAAATCCGAAATGATGCATTCATGAGAACTTAGAGGTAACACCACTAAGTGACAAGATGAGGGCAAGCTGATTGGGATGATCAAGTGATGTGCAACCAAGAACAATGACTTAGGGGTAACACCAATAAGTGACAAGATGAGGGCAAGCTGATTGGGATGATCGAGTGATGTGCAACCAAGAACAATGACTACATCAGTGAGAACTGAGAAGAAATGATATGGTACAAGTTGAAGGTGTTAAAAGGATGAAGAAGGCCAGAAATGACATGTTGAAGTAGCGAGAAAAGACATAAGAGCTTATGCTTAAACAGAAATTGTGGCCCTCAATAGAGCATAATAGCATAACATGATTTGTAGTTGAGTTAAGGCTTGTAAACCTGAGTCTGATACATTTATGTATCAAATTTCTGAATTATGTATCATTATACTGGGATCTGGAGATCCCAGCTGGAAGCTTTATGTTGGCGTGTCTGGAAAGAAAGAAATAGGAGAATCTTTGAAAGCACGAGTCAGTCCCGTGGTGCTCTTTCACTCCTAATTCATATTACCCTTTTAGAATGGTGCTCTACTACTAGGAGTAAATTTAACTCAAGAGTCATGGAATACACTTTGGGAAGGGATTCATAATGATCATGGATGATTTCATGTATTTAGTTTCACTGTTTTGTTCTAGTTTCATTTCTCCTCTGCTTGGTTTGTTTTGTTACTATTGTCTCACCTTCCTGGTGAATTTTCTTTGCTTTGAATAAAATCCTACCATTCAAAATAATAATAATAAATAAAAGAATCCTATCAATGGATGAGAAAGAGCAGGAAAACTAGGGAAAACATTCAATTTGTTTTGGTACCCAGAATCCTAGATACTTTTCCCTCCAAGCATCTAAAAGAACCTCAACCTCATGTCTGCCATCTGCCCACAGTGTATCAGCAACAAATACCATATCTCTATCATTTATCTATTGATCAAAAATATTATCTCTTTTTTTTTCTTTTTCTTTTTTCTTTTTGATGAATAAAAAACTTTATTAAGAAAGAAAAGGGATAATTCATCCCCAAAGGAAGAGAAAAACAAGAAAAAGGAAAAGGGGCTGGGCTCCTTCCCCTTCCCTCCAAAAAGGCCAAACCACTACACCGAGCACTTAGCCCGGATTACAACCCAAGATCCCATTCCAATCGTTTCTAAGATCCCCAGGCTGAATCAAATAGCAGCCCTTACAAAGCGATCCCCAATAAACAATCTTGTCTTTATCCCGTTTATTAGTTAGAAAAGAGGGCTCCACAAGCATTTGGCCTTAGTAGTCAACTGCTACCACTAGATTTCCCGTACCCTAAGGAGCATATTGACATTTGTAGGATGTTTAGTGTCGAAAGTTTCAGGCTCTGAAATTTTGACTGCACAAAGGAAACTACTGTTTCAAACTCCCATTTCCAACCTACAGGACTCGACATCACAAATCCAAGTCATAGTGAAATCAATTTAGAACTATATATACACCAAGCAAGCCTGTAAGACAGGTATGCATACACAAATAATTCATGTTATATATATATTAACATAATTAACTAAAGAAATATTTGGGAGGTATGCTGGTCTCCTATAAAACTTCATGGGGAAATAACTGAACATATCCCTAGCAAATAATCCTGTTCACAGTTTTCACACCTATAAGTTATACCAAGAAAGAATATGGTAACTTTCAGTTAAGTGATTATTGGTTTACAAGTAGAAGAGAGAGAGAGAGGGGAGAAAAGAAGCAAAAAGAACAACAAAAGATAATGACATAACATTAAAACGCATATAAACAGCCGATAACGAACACTTGCAATAACAGAAAGGTAGCTTTATCTGCAACTACACTTTACGAGTCAGCGATATTATTTAAGTAGTCCCTCAAATTTACAAAAAAAAAATTAAAAAAAAAAGTGACAAAGCTACTTAAAAACTAACTGCCATTCACAATAACAAATTTATGAAACCCTGAAAGATTCACACTCAAGAAGATCTATAATACATGTACATAACTATTACAGTATAAAGAGAGTGTATTGTATCTATCCTGAAATCTTGTGATTAAAAAAGAAAATCATCAAGCCAGAACTCAGCAGGTGATCTGAATTCCTAACAAGGTCTTGTAAGAGCAGAAGGCTTACCCATTACAAGAATCTCATCTGCTACGTACTTAGTTTTCTCCTTAGATTGTGCAGAACTCCAGGCGATCCTTCAAATAGATCCAATAAATAGTTCTCTAAATCCTCCAGTGTGTACTTTATGTATTTCCCAGCATGTCTTCCACTCTCTAGATGACTTCCGAATCTCCCCAAAAATGACCGGTATGCCGGAAGGACTTTCTCTGATATAGATATCCGAAGCTCTTCCCGAAGTTGAGGATCTGGTACCTTCCAAGCTGTCTGGTTCTTATATATTTCTTCGAAACCCAAATTAAAATTCTTAAATCTTTCTTTAAGGGCCACCTTGGATACAGTACTTGAGCTGCCACCACCCCCAATCCCTTCATCCTTCAAACAAGACAACACTTTGCTCCAAGAAGCTCTGAGATAACTTGTGGCATACTGGCGTATCTGGCCACGGTGCTTGCGGACCCATTGATCTCCCAAAAGCTTGCCAAGCTCAGAGTCTTTCACTTTTTGAACTATGTAAAGGATATTATTCATCAAGAATATGTACTGCATTGCACCATCCTCATAGAATTTTGACTTCGCCTCAAGTTTTGATTCCAAAGATGAAATCAGTGACAACAGGCGACGACCCATCGGAGATGTGCTGGGTAATCGCAAATTATCATCACCATCACCTTCCAGATGATCAGAGCTGTCTGCACTGCTTTTTAGAAGAAAATTCAGTGAATCACTGTAATCTACAAGTAACTTAACATAATTCATCACGTAACGTGTCAGTGGGTGAATCTCACCACCTTGGATTGATTTCCGAGACGATTCATTCTGAACTGCACTCTCAAATTCAGCAAATGTACCCTTAGCTGCGTCACCTAGTACAGCCAGTATCCCCTGTGCCTCGCTGGACACATAATCACCAGAATCACCAGAAAACAATGTTTGCAAATCCAGCAACGCATCAGCTAGAGCTTCGTACATGTCAAGTATCCGAAAAAGCTTCTCAGAAGACCGCCGTCCAATTGCAATTGCCTCACCGAAATTCAACAACTGCATCACGCAGCCCTTTGCAGTCTCAGTAAAGCAGACCTCCCTGATCAGTTCCGATCCACCAAAAACTTGATCGCAGAGTCGCTTCTCACCTGACAAAAGAAACCTAATTACAATCTTAACAGCCTGAATCCACTTCTTCATTTTCTCATCCAGGGATCTCCACTGAATCCTCTGTACTTCATCGATGCTCAGCTTCTCAACACCAAGAATCGACAAACACTCATCCAGAACATCACGGCGAACACTACTGTATACTTGACAACACTCCTTCTCATACCCCGACCTGATCATCCTCTCAGCGATGTCCTTGAGGTCGGATACACCGTCTGGATTGATCAAATCCAGACACAGATCCTCCCCTAAACTCCCCCCTCTCTCCTCAAAGCAACTCTCGCGGTCATCCTCAAAAGAGCTCTCGAAGTCGTCAATCTCTCCATCATTCGACGTGAACGAAAGAGAAACTCTACGAATCGATCCATAGAGACTCACGGCATCTAGAGGGACCGTGTTTCGGATCAGGATGTGGCGGAACTCCTCCTCCAGTCTTGACATCGCCAGCTGCAGAACGCTCTCGGCACGGTCCAGAGTCTCACCATCCGACGCCACCGTCAGATCCTCAGTCAACCGAAGGATCTCATCCACAGCCGAAAGGTACTCAGCCGCCTCATCGGGTGAATCCTCCCACGGTAAAGACAGATGCTGCAAATCATCCGAATTCGAGTCCCAACGAAGAACAACACTCTCCGCTGCTTCCAGCCGCTCTTCGGCCTTGCTTCGACCACCACCTTTTGAGAGCAAATCGGTGATCGCAGAGAGGCGATTATCGAAGTTCGAGAGGATTAGGATCATGTCCTCTGTAACGTTCTTTGGAGTTCCTAAGCTCTTCACAATCTGCTGAGCTGCGGCCATGACCCTCTCATCTCCATCGATTGTCCCCGCCATTTTTTTCTTTTCCAGTTTCGATTTGATTTGGCGGATTTAGGGTTTTGAGAAGTGCAGTGATTACAGAAACAGAGATGAAATTTGCGGAAGGAAGAAATGACTGACCTATTAAATTGGTTTTTTTTTTTTTTTCCTTCTTCTCTCTTCTAGGGTTTCGCGAGGGAGCTTCAAAACTAGCTTGCCATTTCTACAATCTAAAGACCGTCTTCCGTTCCGACCTTCCCAAGCAAGATGCTAGGCCGGCTTTATTTGACCGCTTCCATTTCAAGCGGGGGATGTAAGAAGGTTAATCTATGCTTAGAGTGCGTATTGCGCGCTCCACAATATCTCTCGTGTGAGATTAATTGGCATCTTGATTCGTGGGATTAGACGATAGTCTAGGGCAGTCAACTAGCCGAGCTAACTCGGGTCAGCTTGGGTTCGGCTCATCATGAGTTGAGCCTAAGCCTTGAAATAAGCTCGATTTGTTAAAATTAGCGTGAGCCAAGCTGCATTAGGTTCAGTTTGTTAAAAGTTCGGGCTCGTGTTATATATGTATCAAATATGATTGTTGCCAACATTGGATGTGACCATACTGTAGATCTGAAAAGAAGCATAAAATTCAAAAACACATTATATGTCGATCTACTGTACATTGTATGTCACTTAGTAGTCATTAATTAGACACAGAACTCATTTCTCACATAGATATATTTTTATATACTATTTAATTAAACATTTAATATGTAATGTCTTTTTGTGTTAAAGTTAAAACGGATTTGGTAAGACAACTTAAAGAGTGGCTAAAGTTTGAATGACATCAAGGCTGATACATCAATGCCAAAAAGTGAAAAGCATCTCCCAAAAAGTGTATTTCACTTTTTCTATGCTGATGTGTCAGCCTTGATGTCATTCCAACTTTAACCACTTTTTAAGTTGTCTTAACAAATTTAGCCTCATTTTTTTTTTTTTGCAGTAATAATAGTTAATGTACCAAAAAATAAAAGTAATTGTGAGCTGAGCCAAGCTGAAGCTGAACCTAAGCCAACCTTTATATGATGAGCCTAAGGTGAGCTGGGTAAAGTTTGGCTTAGCTCAGCTTGTTGTCAACCCAGGTAGTCCATCCAATTGTTGGGTTTGTCAATGGCTAAAAAACGCTCTCACCTTAACAAATGCTAACCACTGCTTCTTGTCAGGCAGAGGCACATCAGCACCAAAAAGTGAATATGTACCCCCCAAAAAAGTGAAAATCACTTTTCAATGCTGATGTGTCCTCCCATGATAGGGTGCAGTGAACATTTGTTAAGGGAAGCGTTTATAAACTGCTCATGTTGGGTTTGGGCTTTTGCCTTCATTATTTTACCTTTTATCATCATTAAAGGGACACTATTCAATGTCTTAAATTTAGGATCTGATTTGAAACTTAATTGTTTTAAATTTTAAACAAAAAATAAAAAACTTTAGAGCGTGCCTTCTCTTTAAAATATAGATTTTTTTTTTTTTTTTTCTTTGCTCTTACCATATATAATCCCAATCTTTTGAATTGAAAAGGGAAAACAACTTAATTAACATTTTTTTTATGTTTCTTTATAATAAAAAAAAATACCTCCCTCTCTCTTCCTTTTTATGTGATGGAAAGCTCAAACAGAATAGAGAATGGTCTGACTGAGATAAACAATTCAGGTTAAAATGAACCTAAATTTCATACTCACAAAAGATGTGCACGTGCCATGTGCATGGACCAGGGTGCAAACACATCAACATTGAAAAGTGATTTATATTTTTTGGGGCTCGCTTATTACTTTTTGACATTGATGTGTCCATACCCTAGTCCATGCATGCAATCCGGGAGGCTAGAAGATGCCTAGCAAATAAAATAAAGTAACATTTAAAAGAATAGGCTTCATAACTTAAACTATAAGACTAAGCAATTGTAACATTTTCAGACTTTGATGTCTTTGCCGAAGACACCAATAGCATTTTTTCCATACCAAACAATTTATTTATGAGGATGCATTAGTCTTTCTTTCATTAGAAAAAGATAACATGATATTAGTTGTAAGTCATTTCCAAACTTGATGACTAGGGGGGAAAAAAAAAGAGTAATAGCTAGTTTGATGTAACGGGATGTCTACTTCTTTGAAACAAGGCATTCAATGGTAACCCCCTAATCACAACTATTAATCCAAGAAACCTAAAAGAGAATGTTCCATTCAGAGTGGCTTTTATTCTCTTACCTTTTAATTTTATTTTAATTTTTTAATCTCTTGCCCTTTAATTGAGACACTATGATGTCAAGGGCTATGAAAATGAAACATGGGACTTTTCTCCTACTCGCTATGTGGAGAAATTTGATCATTTAAAATTAAAAAAAAGGCAATTACAATTTGTTGGGTTTTCTTGTGAAAACAATTGATTTACATTTTTTTATGGTTTTGTAATTATATAAATAGCTAAGGATTAATCGCTTTTGCAAGATGAGTTTTTCACTTTATGTATTAAGATTTGTGTGTGTGTTTTTGAAAGCTATGAATTCGTTAGAAAAAAGAGTATCTCTCCTTTGTAAATTTGATGTTTACTCTTTTTCCATTCTTTTGTTTTTCCACTTTCCACAGAACCCTTGATGGTCATCATGGTCCGAAGGACCAGTTTAGTTTCTCTCTTTAATATCTAACTTGATTAACTTAAATTCAAAACATAGCAGCATTACTTATCTAGCACTAAACATTACCTTCCTTAAGGATGATGTTGAGTTGAGTGTGTGGTCTATTAAGAAGTATTTTTTTTTTTATTGCAAACACTACTCAAACTCTTTTGATCAAATTTCCTTATGCTATGTAAGTAAAATGCGTAATAGAATTTTTTATTTAATAATTCTTGACATGATTCATATTCTAAGTTATATGATGTTTGGCTCAGATTTTAGAATTTGACTATTGATTTTGATTTTGATTTTAAATTTGAATTCTCATAATTAAAAATTTTGAATTAAATTGTGCGAATCTAGAATCTCATTTGGTTATATAATTTTTGAAGTTAATTTTACTTAGTATTTCAACCATTTGATTTCATAAATACTATATATTTTATTATTAGCCTTGTAGGTGAAAGAGAGTGAAAAAATCGATTCAGATAAACTTCTTTTGTTTTCATTTGTTATATCAGAACACAAAATCAATAGAATCAGTGTAAAGAGTGATACTGATTATGCTTTGATTCTAATTTTGATTATGTATAATCGGATTCTAGAATCCAAATCAAACACCTCTAACATGGTCAGCATTAGATTTTAGAAAGAAAAAAAAAAAAACTTTAAATCTAATGAATATGCTTGAACTAAAAAATAAAATAAAACAAACCTTATCCACATCCTTCGTTCAATCTCAACAGCCAACCTTTTCTTTTTTTCTCAAACAGACCACGATGACCAGAATCTCATAAAGAAGGATTCCTTAATGACGAATCCTTCTTAATTCAAACCTTGAAATCGAATCCTTCTTTTTTTCTTTCTTTTTGCCGGAACCCTCACGCCATATCATTCAAAAAAGCAATCGAGATCATTTCATTTTCACTCAATCTTTATTCCTTTTCTTTCCAAGTCGTCTTCGTATTATCGATGGAGGTTTTCTATCAACTTCAACAAAATATAAAATATTTGCCTCAGGTTTCTTAAATGAGGCCCACCAATTGGGTTTTCAGGTTCCACTTCTATGTTATCCGCACAGAAAACAGTGACTGACTAGAATGGTCAAGGTCAATCAATTTAAAACTACTTTTCGCTTTGTCTCCCATATCAAGGAAGATGCTTTCACACCTAGAATCATATTTTAAAAGTAGATTGGTTTTAGAATAGAAATTATGCCAATATAACATTAGGGGTATGATAGTTTAATGATTTTTATTTGTTCCAATTTGATCTCATAAAGCGATGCCTGATATGAAGGCATCTTCATGGAAGTTTTAGCCTTTTGCTTTATTTATTTTCAGCTAACCAGGCACCGATCGGTGAGGATTTTATACTCAACCCCTAACCTCCGCGTACGTCCGTCAAGCATGTAGAAACATCATGGTCGAAAGCGATTTTCACTTTTTGGGAAAGTTTGTAAAACACTTTTGACACTGATGTGGCCCCCATTGACTTGAGCGTTTTTGGTACGCCGAATGTAAAATAGCCTTGCCGGGCATGAATTGAGTCAAGATTCTATGTTGTAAGTTAAACTACTAGGGTGGCAATGTTAGACATAGCCCACGAATCCGATACGACCCAACACGAAAATAAGCGAGTTAAGGTTAACCATAAATGTGTTTATGGTCAAAATAGGTCAACCTATTTTGACACGATTAATAAATGGGTCTAGTTAGGGTTGAACCATATCGTGTTATGCCTTTACCTTGACACGACATGAACCTGACTCACCAAGACGATTTACCACATAACTCATGAACCCGACACGACCCAACACAAAAATAAGCGGGTTAGGGTTGACCCTAAACGTGTTTTGGGTCAAACAGGTCAACCCATTTTGACACGGTTAATAAATGGGTTGGGTTAAGGTTGAGCCAAATAGTCTTATACCCTTACATCGACATGACACAAACTTGACCCGCCAACACGAATTGCCACCCCTTGCTAATAGAGAATGATTGTTTGTTTTGAGACAGACCTCTAAAGGCTTGTCATTGATTGACACATTATGTGTTTTTGAATTTGATGTCTTTTATTGACCACC
>JAOXJP010154469.1:0-27073 GCA_025762735.1 Platanus orientalis
AGCTTGGAGCATGATCCGTTACTGGGTCAATAAATTTCGGATCAAAAAGGCTTCGGCTACGAGCCCATTCGTGAGTTTGATGAATTGGAGATAGAAAGCTTTCACGACACTCACGATCATATAAAACTCATCTCCTAGGAGCCATCACTTTACAAAGAAAGAAAGTTAAAATCAGAAATTAAGTATGTGCATTTTAATGTCTTACAAATTTGCGTCAATGAGCATTTTTAGCCGTGAATTTGACTTATGGTTTCACATTTGCGCACACTTTTACAACAAAAAGTTTGGTAGCATCACACCTAATTGTGGGCAAATGATAAAAGATTCACTCATTCGTGCCCAACATCTTAACTAGTAAGGAGTACATGAATGAGAGGTGCCTTAACCTGTGAACGAACACAGGGAGAACCTTTTGCAACCACTCAAGCCAGTTTTAAAGTTGGTGACTAGTGTCCTGAAGCCTAATCCTAGCCTGAGACAAAGACCGGAATTCCCGGATGTGCCTTGGAGCATAAAATGTTCAAAATTGAGCCAAAATCTTCAAGATTCATCCCAAAATGATCGTATCCTTGAGCCTAAGCTATTCATCCAAATAAAATTAGCGTTTGAAGACTTAAAACTCACCTAGAATCAAAAGGGTTTCAGGTTCAAGAAAGAAAAGTGTTCACACATAGGGGTTTTTCATGGTCTGAAATGCCAAAGAATGGTGTTGGTATGCTCACCAAGACAAAAGTAAGTGTTGGGAGGTTTGAAGTCAAAGATTCAATGCAAAAGGGGTAAGGGTTGAAAGCCTTACACGTTCGATAATGGTAGATTCCAACTTTTGTCTCAAATGATTGAGGAAGACAAAGAAAATTCTTTTTATACTTGCAGGGGTATTCCGGTCCAACCACAAAAAATTTGAAACAACCCGCCTAATTAGGAAGGGTAAGATGGTCCTTTCATTCGCCAGCTATGAGAGGAAGGTAATCAAATAAACGTGTGCCATCAGTTATCATTATTCCCTAAAGAACACATTTTAAACCAGGGCGAGCGAATGAGAAACACAAACCACATTCGCCTACAAGTCATGGAGCGAATAAGGTATTTAATCTTCATTCGCCAACATTTTTTAGGCGAATTACAAAAAGACTTTTCATTCACCACCACAAAGATTAAAAGTTTTTCAAAGTTAGCAAGGAATAGAGTGGCTGGGAGTTTTGCTTGATCTCGACAATGCATTTGACCTCCAAGGTACCAAAATCTAGTTTATCTTCAAGGCTTTGCACCTACGAAAATAATTAGACTTTATAAGCATGGGTTTTGTTAGAGTATGGTTCTAGCAATACCAAGAAGACAACTACTTTGCCTAGCGTGGAAGTCTATTTTCATACCGATAAATACTAATATTCCTTTAGATAAAACATGCAAATTGTTGGAGTATTCAATTGACATGAAGGCACAAAGAAAATAAAGACACAAAAGGAAAGATAATTCATTGATGAGAGGTTCAAAAGGTTACATATTCATTGATAAACTTAAAAGGAAAAATAGATATGCTAAGATTGGTAGGAAAATTCCAAAGAAAGCTTTCAATTTGTCACGAAGTTCTTGAGAGATTAGAGCTTGCTGCTAAAGGATGGTCTTGGGATATGTTTGCTTAGCCACCTATTCAAAGTGTGTTTTATCATTAGCATTTTCTCCAGAATAGTTCTGGCCCGAGCAATCAGATTCTCCTTTCTTTCAACGACACACTCGTTATCCTCCAAAATGACATCATAAGTAGTTATGCGGTCCACAATATGAGTGTACTCCTCTTTGACATAATTAAAACGTTCTACCAATACTACCAATTCCGCATCTGTAAAACTCTCCAAATGAATAGTTTTAGCATGATCTTGCTTCAAACTAATTATCTTCGCTTCGGATTCTGCTATGAGTGTTTCGAGGCTAAGAGTAAGTGAGAGAGTTTTAGAGTCTCTTCAGCCTGTGCTATGGCAGCTGTTGAATCCAAGAGTGACTCCATAGTTCTCTTGATTCCTACATTCTTATAATACATCTCTGCATCATTTAGACAGGCTAGGGCTCTAGCTCGGGTACACGATAATGCCAATTCTTTAGCCTCCATAATTGTTAGGCATCGCAAAAGATGAGCACGACTGTCAAATGCCCATTTCCTACTCTCATAAAAATCTACTAACTCATGCTCATTGTAATCCCATGGTGGCAGAACTTCTTCATCCTCAAAAGAGAGCACAACAGAATAAAAAGAAAGTCAAAATTCAAAATAACTTAAATACTTTTACCAAATACAAGTACCTATTGTTGGAACAAGTTCTGAGGCTGGAATAGGTTTAGGTTCTAGGGAAGGTTCAGTCTCGACAACGAATCAAAATCTGGTATAAGGAGATTATCTTCAGAATCTGGGGAATTAATTATTGGAAGATTATCCTCAAAGTTTGACAAGTCAATTATTATAGGCATAGGATCCTGACGATGATTCGATCTTGCTATAGGACTTGGCCTTGAGTTGGTCCAGGACCTAAGTCTCATACGCCTAAGAGGGATACCATCATGAGCAGATGGCTCACATCTTTTGGGTGCCATTATTTGAAAGAAACAAAATAAAACAAATTTTCTGCAATAAGAGGTGAGAACCGTAAATGAAGTACATAAACTGGAAAATGGACATCAGTTATTCACATTCACACACACTAGTCTGTGCAACAAAGTCCATGAACTCGCGAGTGAACACAAGGAAGTCCATTCACAACCTACTCAAGCAAGTATTCGCAGGATAAAATTGGAAACCGCGAATGAGCTACGAGAGATGTAATCATGCCCAAAAAAGATGACCTGAAGCCTAAACAAAAGAAGAAGAAGTGTTTGGATTCCAAAAATCTGAATTCTTTTTCTGAGATTCCTCAAAGATTCTACTAAAAAATTGTTCTCACTCATACAAGAAAAAAACAATCTCAAAAGAAAAGAAAAAAATATAAGGAGAAGGAAAGTAGATGCTTCCTGTGTTCATCATGCTTCATATGATTAGAAGAAGGATGGAGAAGAACAAAGAACTCACGTTTGAAAGGTTGATGCCTCAGAAACGCTTCGTTTCAAAAGATGAATCGAAGAAGAAGAAAAGAGGCTTATATACTCGTGAAAGAGTATATTTGTCAAAATGTAGGGAATTTGAAAAGACCTATGAACTAATAAAGAAAGAATATCGATAGAAGTAACTGAATACCGTTATTTTTGCCTCAAAAAATGCACCATCTCCTTGTTACACTCACAATGCATTTTCTGATGGGGTAAATGTAGAAATCCAAAAGTATGCGCGAATAAAAAATGAAATGACATTTGCCACTATTGGGTTTGGTGAATGGATAATCACAATCTCATTCGCCTAGAATTAAAGGATTTCAGATACCTACTTTCTCCATCAAAAGTGTGCATGAATGCACTATTCACATTTGTGCACTGCAGAAACTAGAAATTGAAATTCGACTATATCTCTTCTCGGGGTGGTTATTTTGGATAACCACAACTCTTATGAGTTTCCTAATTACCCAAGAGATGGAAGAGAATGGATTCTTGCATAAAAGATTCACCTATATCTTTGGGATAAATATTTTGAAGAATCTCACTCCAACAAAAATGCCATGAAAAAGATAGAGTTCTTCCTCAACAAAGACTCTTCTCTAACTCGTTTTGGCACATATAAATACTTAAAAAATTGGCACAAGTCAGGGAGATTAAAAGAAGTTTTAGAAGTTGGAAAAGTTCTGGAGATCTATCGTGAACATAAGTTCCCAAAAGTCAAGTGAACTCCACCTATCCCTTAAAAGTCTGTAAGTTACCTTTCTTCCAAAAGAGGAAGGAACGCGTCAATTATACCTCTGTGATCTCTCCAAAGAAGATATCATAGGAAACTTAATGACGAATCAAGTCATGGCTAAGTAAATTTGTTGGTATATGAATAATGTAATCACATATATTTATAAAAGAATATTATCTTCTCTTTTATCCCTTCTTCTTCTTCACATTCCTACAACTTTGTTTTATAATATAAGCAGAGAAATTTGAAGTTAATCAGAGGTTGGCTATGTCAAATGATTGTAATTAACAAGTCTATTAAATTTGGAGTACTAGTCCCCACTCATAAAATAATAAATTAGCTTCTAAAATGGTAAAGTAATTTGTTCAACAAATTTCGCCTTGTATGACTCAAAATTTGGTGTTACACTTTGTTGGTGAGGATGATGTTAGTACTATGATCATGGAGATAGCATTTAACACAATAATTTAAGCTCTTTACCGGGTTTATATTTCATTGTCGGCATTTTTATGTTCTTGATGGAGATTTGTCATGTCTGGGTATCGAGCATACCCCACAATACATCCGATATCAAGACTCTTTGAAAAGGGGTTAGCTGTAGAAAGAATAAAAGAGAGACCAAACAAGGGAATATAGGGTGTCTTTTTATTAGTTTTGTTTTAAGACTTATGTTGTTAAGAATAGATATGAAGAGAATCTTTAGTATTGGAAAATGAGGTATCAAATAGCAACTACTTTTGTTTTATTCTATTCTTTTAGAGGTATGTTTTCAGTTCTAACCCTTTTTTAGAGGATTTCAAAAAATAATAGTAAAACTCTAGTGATTTAATGGGCATTTGGAAATTTTTCAAAGAAATTATTCTCCTCTTTCTCTCATTTCTTTGAAGAAAAGAAAGAATGAGAGAGAAGAGAATGAATTCTTTAAAACGTTATCAAAAAATATATATATAGTTTATTTGTTTGAGTGCAAGTGTTTTATGCTATCTCTTTAATTAGACAAGTGTTTTAATTACTAGTTACAGGTATACCAGTTTACAAATATATTAAAAAAAAAAACTTTTTGCCAGCATTTTTAAAACACTGTCTAAATTATAATTTAAGAATAATTTTTTCAGCGTTTCTTAAACGCTATATATAGTACACTTTAGACAACATTTTAAAAACGATGGAAAATGTATTTTTAAACAGCGTTTATAAAATGCTGTTTAAAATATACTATAAACAATGTTTTAAAAATGCTGGAAAAGTTTACTATAGACAATGTTTTATAAACAGTGGAAAAATTATATAGACAACTGGAAAAAGGTTCTGACTTTTCCCGATGCGGGTCAAAACAACGATTAAAAAGCATTGTCGTTTTTTAAATGCTACCAAAGGCCTTTTTTGTTGTAGTGATTACCCCAATTTTTTTTTATGGAAAATGATTGTCTGTGTTGACACAAGCCTAAGTAGTCATGCCATTGATTGACACATGATGTGCTTTTTAAAACTTGGTGTCTCTATTTTTTTACACCTGAATACTTTTTTGAACCCCAAACACAATATGTGTCATCGTATAATTCACTATAAATACCACAGACATTTTATCATCACAGAACATTTTCTTCCTTTTTTTTATACATAAATACAAGGAAACCAATAGAGATTGTCTCCTGTCCACAAATTATCTTGTGGCTTCAGTAGACGTACACATATTCCAAAAGTAGTGATTTTCACTTTTTTGGGTATGTGTACAACTCTTGAAGCCAACAAGATTATTTGTCAACAAGAGACGGTCCTTTTGGGTATAACAGAGATCGTTTATTTCCATATTTTACCTGATTTGAGCTTAACTGCTGGGGCGCTGCCCATTGTAATTACCAGATTTCCCCCTTCTTTATTAACTAAAAAATCCAAGCAATGAAGCAATGCAAAGCTAGAGCAAAATTTTATAAGGAACGTTTTCTCCTACACCCAAATTAGTTTGTCCCCCTGTGTCCCCACACCACATGCTAACATGTGACGGTTTTTATTTATTTATTTATTTTGGTGCCTCTTTCAAATAAAGAGTAAATATTTATTTGAACATTTTTTTTTAATGGTTTTAACCCTATAAATCCCATCCTCGGTGTGGGGATATAAAAATCATACAAACAATAATGAAGATGACGAGGATACTCTGTAACTAGTCGACTTTCGCGCAATGTTGATCATTCTCATCACCAAATCCGTTCATGGGATCGCAGATTCGAATTGCAGATAATGCCTTGTTGAAATGCTTTGCCTTGGTGCCAAGGTACTCCTTCCATGTCACAGCACGATAGAAAGGAGGATGGTTGGGTTCTATTAGTCCGGCTAAGGGTTCGATTCGAACGTCCGCTGGAGGTCCATATAGGTAGGCAACGGAGAAGCGGGGGTGGGTCTGGTTAACAACTGCACGGTGGAGAACACTTGGGTACAGGCCATTAGAGAGGATATGAAGGAGGTCGCCTACGTTGACAACTAGTGCACCAGTGAGTGGAGGAACAGTCACCCACCCGGCTCCATCTCTGAGGACCTGTAGACCACTTATGTTGTTTTGGTATAGGACTGTGAGGAGGGTTGAGTCTGTGTGTGCAGCTAGACCCATGGCTCGACTAGGTTCTGGGCAGGCTGGATATGAATTCAGTTGTAATGCAGCGGATGCACCTTCCAATTCCCCTTTAATACCTGCCCATTTGATGTCTTCCTTTTTTATGCCCAATGAACCAAGCATCAACCATAGTAGCCTCCCAGCGAGCTGTTTTATCTCTTTCTCGTATTCTTCCACTACAACACTGCATGAGATATCATCAAATATTTCAGATCAATACAAGGAAGAAGGAAAGATTTATTTTATTTTATTTTATTTTGATAGGTAAGGAACGATCTTAATTCCAAAACTTTGGAGGTGGTTTGTTTTAAGAGAGGATCTCCTGCATCCAAAATTGTCTGTCCCTCCGTGTCCCCACACCACACCTGACACGTTTTGAATTTGGTGCCTCTTTTAGGTACATTGAACACCTTATTATTATAGTTTTTTTAAAGGTTTTAACTCTATAGTCTATACACACCTTATTTTGGCTTGCATCGAAGTCTAAGGATATCCGCCTGCATCAGAGGTGGACACATAGGTGCCGAAAAGGGAAAAGCACCCTCCGAAAAAGTGAAATCGCTTTTCAGTGCTGATGTGTCCTCCCCTGATGCAGGAATCACCTTAGACATTTTTTAAGGGGGTACACCAAATCTGTGCTGCGTTCTTTAGGGTTTAAACCCTATACAACCCCACCCTTTGTGCGTGGGGACAGAAAATTTCGATGTAGGAGATCCTTTCTCTCGTTGTAATTTTGTATTTCTAATTTCATAAAAGTATTGGTTTCTTGGTTTTTTCCTTTCTATGTAAGAAATTGGTATTTTTGAAAGAATCTACACTACTAAGACATTAGAAATCGTCTAGCACATGCACATAGACATGAACATATTACCAGAAACTGCTATAATCTTGGGGCCAAAGCTGGCGAGCATGTTCAATGGGGGATCCAACGATGGTGAAGCCTTCTGACCACATGAGCTTGGAGAAGAAGGAAGAGATTCGAGCCAGGCCATATCCAGAAATGACATCAGGTGACCGAGCAGCCTTGAGCTTCTGTTGGGGAGGGAGAGAGAAAAGGCGCCGGCCTTGGGACTCCACGTCCTTGAGAAGCCTCATGGGGATGCCATGGTTGGTGACTTGGAACACACCCCACGTCTTGCATGCATGACCCACAAGCTTTACAACGGTAGGGTCTGAAGATCAATAACAGGCACAGACTTAACACCAAATGACTTCCCCCATGGGTCTTCTTCAAGTGATGTCCATGCATGTGAGTTGGGCACCTCTTGTACGGATTCAAAATCTAGGTGATTATGATGGAGGTGGACAGGATGAGCTCTGAATGCCTCTGAAAGTCTTGAAGCCATGGTTTATTCAGTACAGAAATAGTGAGAGGGAATTTAAAAAGAAAAATTGGGTGAGTGAGAGAGATTAATGAATCAGAGTTTGGGTGTTTTGTAAGGACGACAAGAGCTATAAATACCCGGCAAAAGATCAGCTGAGCTGGCATTTAGGACAAAAAAAAAAAAGAAAAAGACAGCAAACATAAGGTATAACTTGGGTTTTTGCCTGCCTTTTTTTGTTACGTGACAGCTCGAGCAAGATGCTTACACATGCTTTAAGGAAAGTTTGCTTGAGCTGATATTTTCCCTAAGTACCCTGTAGTAGTAGTAGTCGTTCTAAAGATTAAGATCAAGAGTGTGGAAAGAAAGGAAACAAAGATAAAATGAATGTGGAGTTTGGTATGGGTGTGGAAACAAAAGATAGAAAGGATTCTCAGAGTCCGGATTTGCTGAAATTCAAATTTCAGCAAGGTGCTGAAATTACCTAATTAAATCATGCCACGTGTATAATTGATTACAAAAAAAATAGGTTTCCTTAACTAATCCAATAACTTCTCATGAATCAAGTTTCTAAAATTACTTGTTTTATACACATGGCATGATTTAAATGGGTATTTCAGCACCTTCCTGCAATTCCAATTTCAGCAAATCCGAACTCCGTTCCTACGGAGCTGAGTGAGCCAGTGAGGCACTCTGCTCGGCTGTGCAACCGCTATAACAGAGATAAAATGATTATTAAAAATAAAATAAAATAAAATAAATTATGGGGTCGGCAGGTAGCCAGGAAGGGAGGCAATTTTTCCCGCTCCTATATAATGGCGTTATAGTTCGTTTTGTGTGTCAGATGATCGGATCTGATTTCCCTCCTTCTCTTCTCCCCGCCTTTCTCTGCAACTATCAATTCGAAGTTTCTACGTGGTTTGGTGTTTAAGCTTCGCTTTGCAAGCTTTCAGATCAGGTACTGATTGGATCTCCATTTCATCCGATCTGATTGTTTATTTCTATTTCTTCTCTTCGGATCTATAGCTTTTAAGATTTGAAGTTGCTCGGAGGTTTTTTTTTTTCTTCGTTCCAATTCTAATTTACATTTCGTTTTATATTTGTGAGATGTACGCGGATCTGTGTAATGGAGATTAATCTTTCTCCAAATTGATGTTTGTGGTTGTTTCGTATCAGATCTGGTTTGATTTGGATGAGTAGTGCTTTAGCTCAAGTGATTCGGTTGTATTCTGTTTTCTGTAACGAGATCTAGTGTGATGCACCTTATTTCTGCGTAATATTAGGGGACCTCGTTGGATGGACCTCGAAACTCTTTCTTTTGGTGTAGTCTATGAATTTTAGATTTTTCGCATCGACGTTAAACTGAAATACAAGTTGGACATATCAAAATCTAAACTTAAATCTATATTTCTCTTTTTCGAAAGAGAAAATTTCTGCACTTAATTACCCTTGAGATTTTCAAATCATTTTTTAAGTTTTACAAGAAACAGTAATTAGAAACATCTCCTGTGAAAATCATGATTTTTGGATCGCCAGATCAATCTGTTTTGTTCATGTTAACTGTTTCTATGTTATGCAGGTAGCGCACATTCAAATAAGATAAACGTTGGCACTCATGGGATCTATTATTAGTTCCACCAAAAAGGTATGTTTTGCTATTTGAAAGTTTGTTCATCTTTTCTTAATCTAAAATCAGTGTTATATGTTCTCTTTAATACTCTAATTGCTTTTATACTTTAAAAACATATATAGTTTAGAACTAATTGGTCATGGAACCATGGTTTCTCATTTATCATGCTTGTTAGAATTTAAATAACAAGGAAGACGGATATTTTATGTTCTCAGACATTATGGATATTTTGTTTCGTAAAGAATTGCTTTGTCAGTCCACGTGTCCAAACATACTGAAACACTTATTCTCCGGCATGGTGGACTATACGGTCAAAGGACCATGTCATCTAAGAGTACTGGATCCACAACTATAAAAGTTTGGTCGTTAAGTATGGTCAAGCGCTGAATAGAAAATAACCTACTTGTTGTGAAAGACTAAACGAGGGGTGCAGTGATATGCTTTCTTTCTTTCTTTTTTTTTTTTTGATAAATAATATGCTTTCTTTCCTTTCTCCCAAATTAAGAGTCACAAATCCAAAGTGAAACATCAGTTTTTTTAAACCCAGTGACCAGTGAGTGGTGAAACCTATTAGTCTTTTCAGACCGAATGATCACTTCTCACTGGTCACTAGAAGCCAACCAACCGTAAATTGCTTCTAGAGCTACAACAGTAGAAGCCTCCAGAGCAAATTATTGGGGAATTCGTCCTCCAAAGGCTATATTCTTGTATGTCAAACCAGATGAAAATGGAACATCTATTTACATTATAGCTGGATATTCCACCATATTTTAAGGTGTTGGTTCATGCTTGATCAAATCATCCTTATTGGTATTTATCAAAGAGGTATAGTTCAACCACTTCAAGATATTTTAAGCCAGTCCAATTTTTGTTCCTTTGTTTAATAGATGATAAATAGGCAGTAACTACAGCCATCTTGATCACTGAAGTCAAGAATGTTATCAGTCATCACTATGTATGGCCCTAGGAATAGTTCAACCACTTTAAAGATATTTTAAGCCAGTCCAAAAAAAATCTCTCGTTTAATAAATGATAGATTATTTTAAGCCAGTCCAATTTTTTCTCGTTTAATATTTTATTTTAAGGCAGTAGTTACAGCCATCTTGATCATTGAAGTTGAGAATGTTATTGGTCATCGCTATGTATAGCCCTTAAGGGTTCTAAGACCAATTCCATGGAGAACGAGACGACAGTGCTGTTAGAAAATGAACATTGTTTCCTTCAGAAATTGTAATAGCAAGTCATGTTTTCCCAATCTAGTTTTTGATCCATGCAGTAACACAAGCACTGTACTATGCCAAAATAGCTTTTCACTGTTGATTTCCTATTCTATACTTGCTGGTATGGCACTTTCTTAAACAATGTAATTCAAAGTTTAAATTCTGATCAACTGATCCCCTGGTCAAAAAAGCTTTATGTGATCTTATTGTATGGGAATATGTTGATAGATTAGCCAACAAAGTGTGGTTAAAGGCTATCCAATCATAATAGAAATGGGTATAGCATATTCTGACTCACATCTATGCTAAACTCTTCTAGATTTGCCTTTCACAGGCATGGATGCCATATACAATGATATATTTATGTTTATCTGTTATTCTGTGTCAGAGAATTGATTCTGGATTTCACCATATGATAAGTGTTCTTTTGGTTGTAGGAAGCGAAGGAAAGCTTGCCAAATGAGAAGACTGTCAAAGTTGTTTTTGTTTTGGGTGAGCACTCAATTGTTATATATCTGTTGTTATGACACATTCTGCATCTATCATATTTAGTGCAGTCTTTGCCTATACAACTTCCCTGACCTTTACTTAAAAGTTAAAACTTAATTTATTTTATTACCTACTCAAATTTAAATACCAATTTCTATAATAATTCCAACTAGCAAAGGGCATACCCATCAACATTTGAAAGTTACTTGAACTTCACCTCAACATACCTTGTTTACTGCTATAAAGTTCAGATATTAGTTTCAACCTAATTGTGAGTTCCCTCCAAAATGTTTTACCATGCAAATTATCTGAACTGAAAGACCACATTAAATATGTCTACGTGCAATTCTAATGGTCTCAGTAAAATTGGGGAAATAGCTAAACTTCCACAATTTCTCATGCTACTGCTTCATTACAAAGCCAAATATATCAAAGCAAGTGTCAAATGTTATTAATATTAAAAAAAAAAAAAAAAAAATTTAACTGGAAGCACCTTCTCTATTCCTTAGCTTCCTTGAAAGTTTGAAATTGTTCAACCTCGGGTGACCAATTTCCTTAGACCTGCTTGATACCATCAACTTTGTGGAATTACTTAATTATCAAATAGTTGTTACTTAGAGATTGGGCTTTGAGCAGTCTGATTCCTGGTTCAAAAACTCAGATCGGTAAGCCAGATCATTCGGATCGGCCAGTTTAGCCCCGGATCAGATGACTAAGTGTGGATCGTTCGATCCGACACTGATCTAAGGTTAAAAAATCCTAAAAAATCTTACAAATTCTTATAATACTTTATGTAAAAAGTTTAAAAGAAAAAACATAATTTTTAGGTACGTTAGGTGCATTGACATGAACAAATACTATTATGACTTACGAGCATGTATAAAGATCAAAATTGTACATTTCATAAGAAAACATCTAATATGATTATTTCTGGTGCATAAAAACCAAACCATATACAAATAACACATAAATAATGATAAACATTATTGTAGATATGTTAACTGCATTATACATCTATGAACAAAGTTTTCAAGGTTCATATAAGTTCAAAATTGTAGTTTACTTAATCAAATATCCAATATGATTATATCTAATACATAAAAGATAAACTATAAATAAGAACATATAAATAAAGATAAAAAAAATAAAATAATACATGATTCGTTGTTGTAGCCAATGGGTTGGCGAAGCTTGATCTAGCCTTGTTTGGATCCCTTCTATTACAGGGGTGGCAAGGGGGATTTGGGGGGGGGATTCCCTTACTATCAATACCGCACCCTTAGAAAATTTTGGTGTTTTTTAGATGGAAAATATGTAATCTAGCGGCTAAATCTGGATCATTTATTATAAGGTCAGATCTAAGGGTTGTGAGTGTTTCTTTTTGGGGTTTACCTCTTATATGAAGATTTTTTTATGGTTTTTTAATAGAGGTTCTTTGAGAGAGGCCTTCATGGGATTCTTTGGACCAAATTTTCATAAAATTCTTTAAAAAAAAAAATAGATCTTTTAAGGCAATATATGGATTGGACGATCCCATGGCCGGATTGGGCGATCTGGCCCAGGGGTCATGATCCAAAGGCCAGGAACGGACCGGTCTTGGCCGATCCTGAGTTGGATTGGACAATCCGACAATCCGATCCAGGATTGGCCATGTTTTTAAACCATGGTCTGATTTGGTTGTTGCTTGCAACAGTGTTCTTCAATAATAATAGTAATACTTCCTTGCTTTACTTCAAGAGAGCTGGTAGCAAATCTTGGAAAGTTCTCAAGCTGGTTATGAGATGTTTCATCAATCATTATTGAATAGAACATGAAATATCAAATATTTTTTAACAGATTTATTGGAAATTATCCAGATTTTATTGGATATGGTGGTGTTAAAATAGTATCATGCTCTTAGATTTAGCAGGGGGGTGAAGATAGTTGGTTGACATATCCTACAATCCTAATTATACACTTCAAAATTGGAACTTCAGTCCTTACTATTTGATTTCCCCAATTGATTGGATTTCCTGAACACTAATTCTACTTTCATGTGCCCTTGTTTTTTGTTTCTGTTTCTGTGACCAAGTTCATATTGATTTTTTTTCTCTGGATGCTTTGTTGGGGTCTGCCTTTTCCTGCTCATAAGAACATTTAAAGCTGAATTTTATTGTATTAAATTATTTAACAGGTGGTCCAGGTAGTGGAAAGGGCACCCAGTGTGCAAATATTGTCCAACACTTTGGGTACACCCATCTCAGTGCTGGTGATCTTCTTCGAGCGGAAATTAAATCTGGTTCTGAAAATGGGTATGATGTTTATTGTTTTTCTTTTTCTTTTTCTTTTCTTGATAAGAAAAAAAATCCATTAATAAAGGGGATAAGATATCCCCTAAAATCCATACAAGCAAAATATACCACCCACAATGACAATGTATATCGAAAATCACAAGGATTTTTTAAATTATTTTTCTAACAGAAGTCATCCATGTTAAAATCACAAGGATTAAAATTACAGCTTCTATGTTGGCATGAAAAACTGTGACCACTCTTGATACAGTGTGGGTTACAATGCAAAAGTTATGTAGATTGGAAACTTAGAATGCACGATAATTATAATAGTTGGACAGTCCACAGGAGATCTAGGATAATATCTGAAAAGATTGATGAGTCTAATCTTCTTGACTAATCAACATGTATTTTCTTGACTGACCAAAAGACTAGTTGATCAATGCTATTTATGGCCATGGAGATCTCTAAGATGAGACCACTAAATGGTGAGTCCAAGTGCAAATCAGCATACATACACCACATGCTTTACTTTTAGTAGGCCATCCTTCTAATCTTGTACAAGGGTACCTTCAACTTCCAATTTGAAATATTTTAAATTTATTGCTTGTGATGTTCTTTCTTCTTTCCTTGTCCCTTATTTCTCTTAATTGAATCTATCCACTGCCTATTAATCAAAAAGTTTTATCTACTTTCTAAAGTTCATTGCTGATGCTGATATGTCTTGTTCCTTCCATTGAATGATAGTTGTTAATAATTGCGTTGTTTTAGAGTAATGTTTGGGTATATACCTCCAACAATTTCCCAAAGGATGTATGGAAGCAGGGATCGAGACCCAGTATTTGAATGATCCACCTAGGAGACCTCATGGCCATACATTGACCTGATTGATTATCCCGACAATCTGATTTGCAGATTCTTCTTTGTGAACTACTTTTCTTTCTTTTTTTTGAATGAATATTGTGAACTACTTTTCTTTTACCCCGTCCAAAAGAATTTGATAGATCAGATGTCTAGGATCATTTACTTGCCTCAACTTTTAATTAGGAGCCACCTGTCTGCTCCACACATGTTTTATGGCACCAAAAGCTCCAATCTTGGTTAGAACTGAATGAGCAGACATCCTGACCCAAGCATTCCTTCTGCTTGAAACTATTGGAAAGGGAATTTCTTTACCTGTCAGTAAACTTGAGGTTCTGGTTTCCATTATACGTGCTTTCTTTCTATATGTCATCTTGATTTAGAAGTATTGGCCTCTAATTGTCATTTTTATTGTGACAGTACAATGATCCAGAACATGATAAAGGAGGGAAAGATTGTCCCTTCAGAAGTAACAGTTAAGCTTCTCCAACGGGCAATAAAGGAAAGTGATAATGACAAATTCCTTATCGATGGCTTCCCTCGTAACGAGGAGAACCGTGCTGCATTTGAGAATGTCGTAAGGCCACCATTCTAATTAGACAATTTACTCCATTGGCTATGTGTTTAGAGATAAAACTGATCTCGTTGGAGTCACCAATTCTGAATAATTCTTCCAACTAATGTTTAATGGAAACTTGAGTTCAGCATACTGCTTTCTTCTGTTATTTGGGAGTAACTCTGGATTTTCTTGTAGACAAAAATCATTCCAGAATTTGTACTATACTTCGATTGTTCAGAAGAGGAGATGGAGAGGCGTCTTTTGAACAGGAACCAGGTTAGGAACTAGTGTGTGTGTGTGTGGGTGTGTCTTTTGGTCACTTCATCTTTTGACTATATGTTTCCTCTGCTTGTCCTCTTCTTCTTTTTTTTTTTTTTTTTGGTTTTTTAATATTTTTGTAACGGGTCAATGAAGGGAAGAGAAGATGATAACATTGATACAATACGTAAGCGGTTTAAGGTTTTCATAGAATCCAGTCTGCCAGTAATTGAGTATTATGGCTCGAAGGGGAAGGTTCGGAAGGTAATTTTTTGTTTTGTTTCCTTCATAATAGATCACTGAGTTCTAGAAGGTTCTCATGCAACAATTAACTTTTTTTTGCGCAGATTGATGCTGGAAGGCCTATTGAAGAGGTCTTTGAGGCAGTCAAAGCCGTTTTCTCCTCAACTAATGGAAAGGTAACACACCCTCGAGGCAGTCTATTGACTGTTAACAGATTTGATACTTGCAGAGACAATCATGCAAATTAAGCATATACATACAGAGTATATGTATGTAATGGTATTTGATAAATTGTTTTCAGCACTCTAGGTGTTGGATTCATGTTAGGAATTGTGGGACAAAAATACTCTTGTGTCACCTTGTCAAGGTACCTTAAATTCCAACAGAGTGTATAATGCATTTCACAGTGTTGGGACCCCAAAAGAACAATTAGCAAGATGAATACAGGTGTTAGGGTACATGGTAGCTTGTAAGCTGCCAAATGGGCTCAAATTTACTGACTGGAATCTACTGTCACAAGCTTATGGTAGTGCAAACTTGGTTTGTCAACCACTGTTTCTCTTATGCACATGACACTCATGCACAGTTACACAATTCCTTTACTCTTAGTTAAAATCATTGTGCTGTTTTTGCAGGCTGCTTAGATGTTACAACTGCCATGATGCCAAACACAATCTGGATGAAGGTAATACATCCATAGAGAGAGCTTTGAGGATTCTAATTAATTGTGCTCATAGTAGTACTTTTTATCTTTATTATAATCTCCAGAGAATTAGAGGATAAGGGCTGACATTTCATCTTGCAATTTAGGATGTTACACGCAATGGAAGAACAGATATCTTACTTCTTTGATAACTACCGGACTTTAGGTTATATGATTCTCTGACATAGTTACGGAGCCCAAAAATATTTCAGGAATTAAAAAAAATGGCTTCTAGTCTCTTCAAGTGATTCCTTGATTCCCATGAAATAATTAATAATTGTTTGTAATATCTCTTTGTTTTACTTGCTAAACTGAGATACTGTAAAGGCTTTATGTACCAGGAATACTCCCAAGTCTTAAATCTCAGAAGTACTCCATTGGCTATTTGCATTATCAAATGCCCTTGCTTTTTGTGTATGGTCTTGTATGTGTACATAGTTGCATCTCATGAAATGTGCAGATTTTTTGTGTAGAACCAATGTCCTCATACATATGTAAACATAGACATTCCTAAATTTGAACAATCAACTTTCTCCCTTTGCAGCACTGATTGTTTATTCTTACAATCAACTGTAATGTTGTCTAATCATTAATGCTTTCTGAAGCAGAAATGGTATTCTAATTCCTTTGGAGGAAGTAGAATTCTATGAAACTTGGTATAATTGTCGGGCTGTTCATAATTTCTAAGAGTATCCAGTGACATCTTGGCAAGGGAATTGGGCTCCCTTAATATAACAGGGGTATTTTGTCTTTTCACCAGGAGTGCCCCTTTAGCATTTTAAGGGGGCCCTAAATTCACTGCCTAAAATTGTCAATCTGTATGCCAGTCTGGTAGAATTTTGGTAATTTATGAGTACTATAAGTCCTGTTTTTAGAAATTGCCATTTTAAATCTAGAATCCAATGATGAAGACCTGGTTCACCATGGCCCTAGAGATCATATTAGCATTTCTCTGTTTTAAATCCGATAGTTAATGATTGATTTCCACCTTACAAAACTTTTCAGATACATTTGGAATCAATACTACATATATCTTGATGATTTTCTTCTTTTTTGGATTTTTTGCAGGTGGTTATACAGTATGCAGCATATGATATATCTTACATAGGGTCTTAAGACCGGCATATTTTTCTGTAATCATAGAAAGTTATAGTGCATGTGACGAGGTAGCCTGTGCCTCAATATTATTTTCATCGTGACTGAATGCTCTTAATAAAAATAAATATTATGACAATAATATATCTTTGCTGGTAGTCTTATACATTCTTTCTTCACAGAAACTTGGGTGATGATATTCTGTCACCATGATATATGACAACAGCTCCTTGTTTTTCTCTTGTTCATTGTGAGACATGGTTCAACAAGTCTTGTGTTACAACTATGGGAAGTTCTATAATAAGAAATAGAGTTTCATTAAAAAATGATTGGAACTTGGAGGTAGCACCAATAGATGACAAGATGAGTAGAAATCGAACAAAGACCAATGACTGCATAAGTGAGAAGTGACATGGTGCAAGCTGTAGGTGCTATTAGGACAAGGAGAAGGCTAAAAATGACTTGGGTTGAAGCAGTGAGGAAAGATATGAGTGATTGTAATTTAATGGGGGATATCGGTATCTCATGTGGAATGACAAAACAGGATTTACATAGGACACCAAGTAGTTGGGATACAAGGCTTTGTTGAGTCATATATTCAACCTTGAGCTTGATCAAAGAAAGTAAAATGGGAAACACAAGACTCATGTGTGAGCCACCAATATGGTGAATATTATTATGGCTATGAACATGATGTCCAGGCCACTGAATCTAAATTTGGTCAATCAAGCTGGAGTTTGGCGTGGTTTCCTAGCTTCGTCCCAATCCTCTGTGACTGAGGACTTGTATCTTCACAAACTAGATAATTCATTTGGGAAAAATCCATTGGTGTAGAATTTTAATATTTCCCCTCACATTGTTAATTTCTTCTTATTTTTTAGAACAATTGATGTTGTGGAGTGGTGTTTTTTTTTTTTTTTTTAAGAGGCGGTGACAAATAATAAAGTTTCCATTGCTTGGCCTTGATGGTTTTTAATATGAATTTTATATAAAATACTAGGACTTGGTGGGAGATGATGTCCTTGAAGGGGTTCTTGGCTTTTTCAATAAAAGTATTCTTGCTCACCATATAAATCCAAAATATATTTCCTTAATTTCATAAAATAAAAATAGAATTAGAAAAGATATATTCTTTCAAACATATAAGTCTTCGCAATGTAATCTACAAAATTATATCCAAGATTCTAACTAAAAAATTAGATTAACTCCATAAATCAAAGTGCCTTTGTGGATGGTAAACAAATATGCAACATTTTGATTGTTTATGAAAGTCTTTAATTTCTAAAATAGAATAAATCTCATAATAACTTAAAGTTACATATGAGTAAAGCCTATGATAGAGTTAAGTGGGATTTTGTAATAAATATAATGAAAGAAATGTGTTTTAGTGAAAAAATGGGATCTTGGGTGAAGATCTGTATACATTTAGGCTGTGTTTGGCCGCCATCCATAATGAAATCATTTCATTGGAGTTTCCCAAGGCTTTTGTAGCCATAATGGGATGGTTTGTAATGAGCTCATTCTGATTTGCAGCGATTTGTGCTTGATAACATAAATCTTTTCATTTTATAGAAGAACCTAAGATGACTTCATTTCTAATTGTAGTTAACAAATCAGTATAAATTTGAATGACTTCGTTATGAAACCATTATCTCATGGCTACAAATGCCTTGAAAAACTCAAATGAAATGATTACATTATTGCTGCCAAACAGGCTATTAATCTCTTAGGCCCAGTCTGGTTGCCATGAAAAGATTTTCTCATGACAAAATTTTCTCAAAAAAATCATTCTTAAGCTGTCTGATGGTCATGACAAGATGTTTTTTTTTTTCATGTTTTTCTTATGATTCTTTTATTTTCTTTTCTTGTGGGATTTTCTTTTCTATTCTTTTGCTTTCTTTTCTACACAATTCATGACAACCAAACTGGTCCTTATAGGATCTGTATCAATGACTCTTCAAATCTTCAAATTTATTTCATTTAGAGGCCTCAAAAAAGGGGATTCTAAATTTCTTTTCCAGTTTCTGTTATGTATTAAAGGCCTTACTGCTGGTTTGATAAAAAGAGAGACCCTTCAATACCTTATATACTTTTTTCTAAAGATTACTACATCCTTGGGAAAGTATACATTAGACAAGTGGGGAGATCCAAAGCCTTTTAGGAGAATTTAAAGGAGCTTTGGGCCAATCAATAATCTAGATAAATCCAATGTTATTTTTAGTCTCCCGATCTTGCATAAGTTTAAAAGAATTATCTTTAAAGCCTTAGGGATCTATTTGACCCTCCACCCTTGAAGTTATATAGGATTACCTTCCAATACAGGAAAAAATAAATCATCTTTTTTTTTTCTCTTATATTGATCAAAGATTAGTGAACAAAGTAGAAGGGTGGAAAGAATAATTGTTGTCACAAGCAAAGAAATAAATTTTATTGAAATATGTGATTACAGTTATTCCCTCATATGCAATGTTAATTTTCTTCTTCTTGAAAAGATCCATGAGTGAATTGATTCAAAACACATACGATTTTGGTTGGGTAAATCTAGGGATCATAATAAGATTAATTGGATTAGTTGTGGAATAATTTGAGGTGTAAAAGTGATGGGGGCCTTTGTCTAAGAGATTTTCATGCTTTGAACTAAGCTAGCATGAAGAATTATTCAATAGCCGAATGCTTTATGTGTGAGGTTGCTAAAGTCTATTTACTTTCCCAAGTCCTTGTTCCTAGAAGCCCAAAGTAAACCATCACTCATGAACATGGAAGAGTATAATAAAAGGGAATCCTTCTCAAAGGTATATGATGGTAGACTGGGGATGTTTGGAGGTTAATATTTTGGAGAGATCAATGGGTTCCCTCTCTTCAAGACTTTAGGATTCTCTCTACTTGGCCCCGTGATTTAAACCTAGATAAGGTGGTCGATATTATTGATGGAGAAGGAAGAAATTGGAATAGAAAGGCCATCCGATCAATCTTTACCCCCTCTGAAGCAAAAGAAATCCTTCATATTCCGCATGGTAGAAGGCACTTTGCTAGTAAAAGAACTTTTTTATGAAATCAGCATATATGATTGCTCTGTCTATCCAATCTAGATCACACCCTGCCTTCTTGATTTCCCATACTAGGGGTCTTACTCTCGATCCCCTCTCCCCTCACCCCACATACACAAAACACTTATCTATGGACAACATGTTGGGAAACTCTAGTATTTAAAACTAATCTTAAGAAAATAAGGAATTGGAGACCACCCACTATGCTCTATTTGCAAAAATGAAGAGGAATCAACCATCCATTGCCTTGTGTCTTGCTTGTATGAGACAAGAGTTTTGTTTGCCTCAACCTTAACTTTGAAAACCAATAGATTAGCTAATATATCCTTCATGACTTGGGTAATGGCGTTATATAATTATTGTCTAGGTTGTGATTCTTAAAGAGCAAACATATTAGTTGTTAAGCATCTTTAGTTGGTCTATTTGGAAAGATAGGAGTAAAGTAGGTTTTAACAATGGAACATGTGATATTAATAGAATAATTTTGCTAGCTAGTAGGATGTCACAAGACCTCAATTCGATTGAGGATCGTGAAGAGTAGCAGCTAAGTCAAATTGGTAACATGATAAATGACAAGTCCTTGAGAGCCCGCCCTTAGTAAGAACCCAACAATATACCAAAAATAAAAAATAAACAAAAATTAAATAAACAGGGAAGAAGAACCACTTTAAGGGTAGAGGCCACCAATCTCCAAAGAAGATATTTTCATTAATATTCTTTGCCTTTATACGGTTGAATGTCTTGACAATATATAATTCAAAACTTACCTAATATATAGCCAATGCCATAGTGCTTTGTCGGCTGAGGCATATGTCTTCCACAAGGAAGACCCAGGGTTGATTCCCTAGAGGGAGGGTGGGGTGAACAGTTCATAGTAGAAGTCGCCTACTCGGATTGGTTTGGGTTGAGGTGGTTGAGTTGGGTTGGGTGAGATGAGTATATATTGATGTATACCGTAGATGTCAATACCAAAAACAAAACAAAAAATCCACAACAAATACGGTTAAATTAGGAATTAATAAAAAATAAATTATTCTCACAACCTACACCTAATCAACTTTTCAAAGTAAATATAGCTAAATAGAGAAATAAAAATAAACAATGAAAGTCTACAATAGAATCCTATCATCCCTCCCCTTAGAAGTGCAACCTTGCCCTCAAGGTTGAAAATTAAGAAAGAACGATGTATTAACCGAAATCATGAAGCAAGATGTCTGAATGACTCATGGAAGTCTCAACCACATTATCATGATTATTTTCTTTAACATTTTCTTCATCTTCGTTAGACCAATTCCCTTTCATAAGGAATAATTGTTTAACTTTATATTGATAACATCGACTAAATGTTTCAATGCAATTAAAACATAAACCCCTTCTATGACGTTCATCCATCCCCGCTAATGAGAACTGTCTGATGGGTATACTATTAGTTGTAAAGGACTGCTTTTGAACCAATACCGATGTAGATGCAGGAAAAGCCAATTGTAATGTAGCATTTGGAGGAAGGAATTTTCCCATATTAGCATGCGTTGGAAGTCGAGATATTTATAATTTTTCTTTAACTTTGCATGAAAGATTGATAGTCATAATCAATGAATTTGGTTCCAATATTTTTACATTATTACAAATGTCATCTTGAATAACGCTAACAAAACAATCTACCATGAATGACTCAAGTAACTCAATCGTGAGATTTGCTAAACGTTTGAACTCTTCTTGATAATCTTGCACTAAACCCTTATGTTGAAGCTTGGCAAGTGCTTCGCTAGGTTTGGCACATTCAAATGCCCAAAATTGGGTGCATATAGCAATATGGGACCAGGTTTAAGGAACTCTTGAAGTTTGCTTGTCCCTCATTATTGACAAAGCAATGAAGGTGTTGAAGTTCCATAGGGGACTTAAATCCAGTAGATGCGGTTGGATTGCTCCCTTTAGTGTGACCAAGTATGCAAGTTTACTACAGCCCCTTCATATTCCTAAGTTAAAGTGGGAGCACATTACCACATATTTCATTATATGGTTACCTCGATGTAGGAATGATAATGATGCTATATGGATTATCAATAGACTTGCTAAATCAACCCACCTTTTAGCCATTAAAGCTACTCTTTCTATGAAGGCCAGGTAAGGGGTGTTTAGATATTTGAGTAAAACATAATTTTGTTAAATTTAAACTTTAAACTGAAGTTTGAACCAAAAATGAGAAAAATGAAAATTAATCAGTATATACCAAAGTAACTGAAATGGAAAAAAATCAGCCAAATCCAAACTAATGTTCTTTTGGCTGGTTCCATGCCATGTTCTTCTTTTGTTTTTTTTTTTTTTTTTTGGGTAAAAGTTCCACGTCATGTTCTTGATACCAAAAAAATTTAGCCTTTTCACCTACAACAAAATAAATTTTATAACTGATGGCTGGCTATAGCTATTAATGCATATAAAATTGCTTTAATATGTTTTTGGTATATTGCCTGCACCTCATTAATCAGCTCAAGCACATGAGCATACTGCATGAACGAAAACCCACAAAAAGACAAAAATGACCGACAAAAAAAAAACACATGTTTTTTACTCATGCATTATGCTTAAGCGGCTTGAGCTGATCAGATCCCATAGGCTGCACTAAGATGTGAGGTTGTGTCTCTATAATTCAGTACAAAGCAGGATCTCTCTAAGTGGGAACTTTTGCACCCCCGACTCTGTTTAGCCAGAAAAACAAAGGGAGGTTTAGCATTAGTTAACGCCGTCTGAAGTTTTGGTTTTCCATACCAAATGGGCAGCACCCACTCGGCATCTAGTGGTTCACACACCATCCACAAAAATAATCCAAAGATAATAGCGATCTTTAATTTTCCCACCTAAATCAACTTTCTTCAAATTTTCATTTTGCCTTCATTCACTATTGAACCTGTTCAAACGAACCCTTGTATCAAAACACAAAACACCATTGGGTCAATGCATTATAGGGCTGTTTGAGAACGCAGGAGATAGAACCAGCAGCACATGGTTCAGGTCCCTACTGCTGCAGGGTTCGAATCATCTCCAGGCTAGTGTGATATTGGGCCAGTACCAATCGAACAGTGACATGGAGCCTTATCAAAGGGTATTATAGTAAATACACTGTAGATAATACACAGGGGATAAAGAAGGGTGTTATAGTAAATACACTGTATATACTTACCAATATACCCTTTTCTCAGTCATTGTGTCGTGCTGGATTTGTACTAATGTGATATCTCTCCGGTCAGACTGGAAATGATTCCAACTCACCGCAGTGGCCCTAGTTTGGTAGACAAGCAATACCCATACTTGGGGCACTAAAAATTAGGTGAGAACGAATCTTGTGAGAACTGTGAAAACGGCATCAGGGAACGGACACATCAACGCCGAAAAGTGATAAGTGCCCCCCAAAAAGTGCAAATCACTTTTTGGTACTGATGTGTCAGCCCCTCTGGTTCCGTTTTCACGGTTCTCAGGAGATTCGTTCTCACATAATCCAAGCCCTTTTGGCCACACCATCTGTGTTTTGCACCTTAAAAATCGTTGTTAACCGAATAGCACTGCATGGTTCAAGCATTGCCAGGATCACATCCAAACACCAAACCAAAATTTGATTGAAAGAAGAAATCAAGATGATACCTATTGAAGCATGCAACTCTAGAACAATAAATTACCAATAGCTGTGCAACTTACAAAGAAACTACCCCGTCCGCATTAGAAATCAAGGATCCCTCATTTTGAAAGAAAATAATTAGATGCAAAAGATATTGTTAGGCCGGCCCAAGGAAGCGATCCACATGTTGTGCTACGGACTTGGCTAGGCTGTCTGCTGCTTCCTGTGTGGATGCCTCAGCATAAACACGTATTACATCCTCTGTACCCGAGGGCCGTATAAAAGATCGGCCTTGAAGGTATTTTGCTGCATTTAAATTTAAAAAAAAGAAATAAGGATATTTAGCAACCCTTGGTAGGATTTCTCCAAGTTAACAAGAACATCAGCAAAACCAACCAATTTGTTCTTAAGAATATACAGAAAAAGGACTTTGGGCCCATAGTGCAGGCTTCATTCGCAGTTTCCAGGGGGGGGGGGGTTCGAATCTCTTACACATGATCATCAAACCAGACCCTCCTAGATTGGCCCAGCCAGTGGACAATCTGGATTGAGCCTATGATATACGCATTGCAGTGCTTTTTTTCTTTCTTTTTTGCTTAAACTATCAAATGAAGGATCTTATGATTAGAATATGATAAAACAGTCCGAGATATGGTTGTGGTATATCCAAGGGCTGATTGGCATCTGTAAAGACCGTATTGCCTACCATGTATACCACACATATAGAAATAACATATGAGCAAGGAAACTAGACTCAAGCATCATTTTAAGATACCAGGCGTTGATATTACCAGTTTCAGCATTGATCACTTCCTGAAGTCCAGATGGCCTAACCACCACAGTTTCTGCATTTGTTGTAATAACAGCAGTTCTGTCAGCAACTTTTACCTGAAAGTTGAAGAAGAGAATCAGAAAAAGTTGGAAGCATCAATTTCCAAGTCAAACATCACAAAGGCTTTTATTTAATAGAAGCCTACAATACACCCTTAGTTTTGCAACAAAATAGCCTAGATATAGCATTAAATATTTTAGGAAAGCACAGCTAGCATTAAAATTGGAGAATATATAGGGCATCAAAACTCCGGTATCAAAGTGATTAACATTAGTTTGTGTATATTTGAGTTTAAAAAGTACAAACTATAGACATTATATGAAGACATTGGGTGTGAGCATAGAGACAGTTCCTTCAGTTTTCACCCATTGTGCAACATTGTACAATGTCTATTACACAGCGTATTCCTCAACCCAATGAATTTTTCTTAAGAACTCTTTAATATTTTACCATATGTTTTTATTCATTTTATTCACTTCCATTCACAAGAGCTTAGGTCTAGCATCAATAAGTGATAAGAAGAGTAAAAGTCTAACATGGTTCGATCATGAGTGAAGAAGACCAATGACTGCACCAGCAAGGAGTAAGATGGTGCAAGTTGAAGACATTGCAAGGACAAGAGGAAGACCAAAATTCACTTGGGTTGAAGTAGTGAGAAAAGACAACGGTGCTTGTGATTTAACGGCAGAAATGGCCCTAGATAAAGTGCAATGGCAGAACAAAATTAATGTAGCTGAGTTATGGTTTTGTTGTTGCTGCTGCTGTTGTAGTTCTTGTGTTTTTGATTCACCATACAAGGAAAAGGAAATATGCATGTTACTACCACCCATATACAGTGATGCACTCATGCTCTGAGTTTTGGTTTCGATTGACTACATGAGTTTCAACCAAGATGTAGAAGTCAGGGATGGCATTAATATAACAAGAGTTGAAAACCAAACAAAGATGGACCTTCCAAATAGGACTTTAATTGCAGCATCCCCTTCTTGCTTAATTGGGGAAAGGGGTTGTTTGTATCTGAAGAACTAAAATCTAATGGAAGGACAACTTCCACAACATGAGGACCTGAACGCATTAAAAATTGTGGAAGGGACGAGGAGCCCTAATTTACAAAAAAGGCCCTTCAAAATAAAGGCAGGCCTCAAAAACCCTATACCTCTGATGCATTTCATTCTCACAACTTTATTTAAGACCATATCCCATTTCTTTTTTATTCGATGAATTTTATTTAAGGCCATATTCTTTTGGTTTATTTATTTTAGGTTGTGAAATAAGCATCTCAGTACATAATTTTTTCTTTATTTTGAATTTGATTTTAAGTAGCCTGATTTTTTCATTATTTTTTTAAAAGAACTACTAATTCCCAGCAAAGGTTAAGCAGTAAGTTCCAAATTAGTTCACACCAGATTTTTAAAAAGCCTTCATAAGTCAACTATTATGTCAAATTTTTAAAGGTGTTCGGTTTTGAAAGGACATCCTGATGATCTGCACAAACTTCTCCATTGGACAGGCATTTTATATACATTTGGCAGCTCAAGTGACAGACCTGACGGATCCCATGAGGCAATTCCATCCTCCATGTGGCAAAAAGACAAGTTCTTTCACTCTTTCTATTTAAAACATGGAAACTTGAGGGACCACAAAGAGGCTTCTATCAGATATATGGCATAAATTGACCACGTCTACCTCCTACATGGCCAAAAAAAGAGGTCCTGTCAAGAGAAAAAGTAACTATATCATGTCCACAAAACCCTTTTTTCCCCTTTAGGAACTAATAAATTGAGCCATGTATGAAATACGATGGGATGTTACTTAGCACATCTATTTCAGGCCACATAATAGGTATCTTCAAATTAAATAAAAGAAGTTGATTTATTCTGCAGGTTGATGCGCCTTTGCTGTTGATTTTTCTCTATTTGTGACACCACTTTCATGAACCAAAATTAGGATTTAATTCACATCATCAGAAGCAGGTTTCTACAATGTTTTGACTATTTAAGAAGGCTTATTCAAATCTTTAGTGCTGACACAGATTTTAATATTGTCATTCAGTTATTCCCATCTTAACTATGTTCTTCCATTTCTTTATTTGTAACTGTTCTTCTCTAGATCATACTAGGTTTAATTTATACACTTTCGTTTTCCTTTTTTGATTAAAAAAAAGATTACATTAAGTAATAAAGAAGAGGAAACCCCCAAAGACTACAAGAGACCAAAAACCAACAGAAAACAAATTTCAGGGCCCTACTTATATACACACTATTCAATCGTAATAACATAATTTCAGCAACCAAACTCCCACTTTTATGGCACCTTTCCTTTTTTATTTATTTTAATCATTTATTTCCCATTGTCCTATCACCACCTTGACAGAACCACTCTTCGTAGTGATAAAGACAAGTTACTCAAAGGAATCACAAGAGAAACTTACACCTGCCACTTGCGAGTTTGATTTCAGGTTTTATTTTAAGTAAATAATTTATTGATCAATACAGTTGTATACATGAAG